>JAYDZE010478782.1:0-15914 GCA_034509125.1 Monilaria moniliformis
GGAGACTTTGTCAGGCAATACAATTCCATCTTTGGCCTGCAAATAGAATGCAACAAAACATAAAATATTGTAAAGAACTGGTCAGAATAAACAAATATAGTATTCTATGCTCCAATTATTTCTATGTGAGGAAATCTGCCAACATCATCAGTCTACATAGATTGCAACTAAAACAGAACTTACTAGGCACTTGTCACGAACATAAAGCACGGTGTCCACCAGAAATGATAACATCAACTTGAGCAACTAGAACCTCAATCTCCTCAAACTTTCTATTAAGAATAGTTAACTAAAATGGCGAAATAGGTGGGTGTCAAAAATCCATAAGACATCAGAAGCTATAATGGAATAATGACACATGATTTCACAAAATTTAAACCAAAATAGCATATTATCATTAGCTTTGCAATCTCCTCAGTTGTACTGGCTATGCTGGAGCATTCCACCTAAAACACAAATGCGCATATTCAGATATTCACTTTCAAAGAAGTTCAAAACACGGATTTTCATTGACTTATCATATTTTTTTGCAAAAAAACCAGGTGGAATTTTTCTAACAGACATTTATTACAATGACAATAGCGAATAAGAGATTCACAAAGGGATAGGGGTGTAAGAGACTAGATTCATAATCTTCATTGCAATTAAGTAAAAAAAAAAATGTAGATATATACATGTCAATAATAACCAATAAGCATAAAGGCAACTACTTGAAATAAAGGATAAAATTAAACTGGTTTCATTACCGCATAAACGTGTTTAACATGTTTTGTCCATGGTGAGAAGAAAATCCGAATCAAAATTTGAATCCGAAAGCTATAAGAGCTGGTAACTCAGTTATTAAGAAAACATACAAGCACGACTAAAATCTAAAATCATGAAAACAAGCAACTAATAAGTAAGAATGATAAATTGAATAGGAACAAAGTTGGGAAACTGAATAACTCAATTAAATCGAAAAGAGAAATATCACATATTAAGTACTCAAATAAATGTAAAATGACACATAAAGTATTCAAATAAATATGCAGAGGGCTTAAGGAATTGTCCATGTCCTCTAAGTGGTTGGGGATATTTTGAACCAAAAAATAAGCCAAAAAATGAAAAAGTACCTTAAATGATATTATGCCTTAGTATAGATACCGTAAATGTCAATATTTTTATTTAGGTACCGCAAAAATATAACCCCTTAATATAGTTACTTTTTTAATAGTTCACTCTTTAATTTATATCAAATTGATACACAATCTTACAATAACTTTGTAATAATATGACGATGCCAATTTATTAGCATTAGGATGTATACACTTCCATAAGGATGAGGTAATGACAAATATTTAACGTCACATTCAAATACCATGTGGGTGTGTTTGGTAGAATGGATTTGGAATTGAATTGGAATTGTTATTTTATAGAATTGAATTTGAAGTTATAGTATTCTAATTCAATTCCAAATCTTTTGTTTGGTAAAATTAAGTAATTGATATAGAATTGTATTGTAATTCTAAATCGTTTGTTTAATAAGTAAAAGAAGTAACCAAAATTTAACATTAAATTTTAATTGAATGGTTTATTTTATTATATATTTATACACATTATGTAGCATTTAGAGTATTTGTATGTGTGTGTGTGTATGTGTGTATTTTTCATTTATTTTGTAAATTTGGCACTAAACAAATCCATAGTACCAAATACACCCTTCCATTACATTATCTATAATATATAATCTAAATACATATTCGTAGGCATCAGCATCCGGTTAGTTCAATAGAAAATTAAATGAAAAGCCAAAATAATTGTATTCTTATCAAATGAATAAATATGTTATATTTTTCTAAAAAGTCTAAAGAACAAATCACGAAATTTTTTGGATGAAGTGACTAAAAATTCGATGCCAAAAAAACTAGAAAGAGTGTGATGGAGATAGTGGTATATGTATGTCTATGTGTTTATGAGTGTATGTGTGTGAGAGAGGGAGAGAGAGAGATAGAAAAAAAGAAAGTGTGTGTGTGAGAGAAAGAAATTGTGTGTTTGTGAGAGAGAGAGAGATCGTGTGTGTGTATGTATGCGAGCGAGTGTGTGTGAGAGAGAGGGGTATGTGTGAGAGAGAAAAAAAGAGAGAGAGAGAGAGGTGTGTGTAAGAGAGATACAAAGAGAGAGAGAGTTTGTGTGTGTGTGAGAGAGAGAGAGAGGGTGTGTGTGTGTGTTAAAGAGAGAGGGGGGCGTATGTGTCTGTGTGTGTGTGTGTGTGTGAGAGAGAGAGAGAGAGAGAGAGCGAGAGGGAGAAGAGGGCATGACAAAAAGAAAGATAGAAAGAGAAATTTGAGTTTATGTGAGAGAGAACACACTTTAGGGATATGGAATTCTATATTTACTTTAGATGTGGAATTCAAATTGTGGAATTGGAGGATTTGGAATTAGAATTTAATTACAAATTCAAATATTTTTATTGTACCAAACAATGGATTTGAAATTGGTGGCTCTAATTTCAAATCTAGGACTTCAATTCCATGATACCAAACGAAGCTTAAGGAAATAATCCTAGTTCCAAAGGGAACTAAATTGTACAAGGAAACAGTCCTAATTCCAAAAGGAAACTAAAATGTCGCAATTATCAATTTGATTGACGAAATAATTAAATCAATCAATTCATAATTATTTATCCAATGATGTCTACATTAATTTCATTCGGGGACGAGCAATTATGTTGTAATCAATCCGAAAACATATAAAAATTGAAGAAAAACCTGCACAAATTGTCTTGTAATCAATCCGAAGCAACTACACAAATTAAAGAAAAAAACATACTTATAATTTTACATGCCAAGATTTAAATATATATTATGTTGTGAACAGAAAATCATAAACCGACAACATATAGGAAATGGATAGGAAATTGAGCATGAGAGATGAGAAATCATAATTTAAAACGAGGTAAATATAAATATTCCCCTTACCTCACATATTTCCCCTCGAAAAAACCTATAACATAATGGCGAAAAAGAAGAACCAGAAGATATTCTTCACCCTTTATCCCTTCTGCTCCTTCATCCATGTATATTCTTTCCCTTGTGTAATTACTCTCTTTTATTGATTTCTAATGTGCTAGAACTTTTTTGTTGTTTCTTGTGTTTGTTTGTGTGGGTTGGGTTGGACTAATGATTTGATTTTTATTCGTTTTGTTTCTTTGCTTAATGTTGTATGTGCTGGTATGGCGCTATAGGTACTATGCTGATTTGGGCGATCAAGATTAATATTTGGATTATATATCGTCAAGGTTGGATTTGTATGTGGTAATTTGTGGGTGGATGGTGTATCTATTTGGTGTGTTGATGGAGATTTCTTGTAAATATGACACACGTTTTCTTGAAATTTGACAATCTATCTGATAGCTGTAAATAATTCCACTCCTTTATGTTTCCAAACTTTCATTAGGATGACAATAATGCCTGTTCTTCTCATCTGTCCCTTGGAAAGGGAGTGAAGAAATTCTTCTCCTTGTTCTTCTTTTTCGCCATTATTTTCTAGAGCGGCAGTGGCAGTGGCAGCTAAGCAATAAATGATGTTGTCGATCCACTGTGGAGAGAGGCCGGTGTAGCCATCAGAGTGGAAGTGGGAGAGTAAGAGATGGAAAAATTGAGGCAAGCGTGTCTGAAGCCGTCGACGTTGAAAAAACCTCATAGACTTTGCACAGTGAACATCTGGGGAGACACATCAAAACATGTCAAAACTCTAGATTTTTTGTAGGACAAAAGTATGCCAAAATTAAAATGTTGGGTACCTCTATATAATTACCCCAAGATTGGTACATTTTCGTTAAAATGCTAATAAGATGAAACTAAATTGAATATATACCCTTTAAAATATAAAACCTGCGACTGATGCTACACTTTCGTCTCCAATCATAAAATGTCATCACCTAATTAGCTGCTACAAGATTCAATCTATTTAGTTCAATTACTCTAAACTAGAAAAAAAAAAAAAAAAACACACAAACCGTACATCACAAAATGATGGGATCCTATCCTGTTTTCCTCAGCTCAGCTGCGCCATGTGCGAAATGGCACCTATCTCCGAAGGTGCACGACCCTTTCCCGAAGTTTTCGCAGAGCTTCGTCTTGAAGTTGCCGCCCCCGACGGCAGAGGCAGCCGCGCCTCTCCCTGGTCCGCCCAACCCGCCTCCCGAACCAATGCTGACAATCAGCTCCCTCACCATCGCGCTCGCTTGCTGGATCTGCTCAAATGTGCCCTCAAGCTCGATGTTTCTGAGATTGGGATTCGTATCGTGGTCTCTAACCGATAGTTTGGTCCCAGTTTGTCTGCATATCTGCTTTGAGTTCACTCCTCCTTTCCCGATGACGGTGCCAGCAAGGGAAGCGTCCACACTGATCTTGGCCGTTGCCGTTGCACCAAAACTAGCTGCAGGTCCGGGTGCGGGAGGGTCCAGCCGGACGCCAAACCTACCGAGAATAGGTCCGGCAGCCAGGCGGGGATTGTCGTGGGATGGAAAGATGGGTTTACCGAGCTCCCATTCCCCGTGGGCGAAGTTGCATTTGTTGCCGAATTTACAACCCTCTGCAGTCTTGTATTTGTTGCATACTTTGGTTTTGACAGCAGCCGGAGCAGAGCCGTAACCATTCTGGTGGGCAGGCGGCGGTGGACCGCCTACTGGTCGTGGGATGGGAGCAGGGGCCAGGTTCATCATCTGTGCAACAGCATTGTAGCCGCCGGGAACATGGTGGAGGAAGTGGCAGTTATCACCAAAGGGACAACCGGCAATGCTGCAAACAAAAGGAAATACACAGATTGAACTCCCATCAATTGTTACCACTAACATACTAATGCATATCGAGCAGATTACCAAATCAAACGCATATATTTATTTCTTATAGATGAAATCAAACAATAAGAAGTGACACAGAGAGAATCACTGGAGAGGGACTTATGAGGCAAAGGTAGCTAAGCTATAAATATTTCACAAAAATAAGGTCTTGAAACCCTGCTTGAGTTTCATTGCAAATAAACTTATCAAATATATAAATCACAATCAACTTACAGGATATACTTTACAAGAATATATTGGAGACTAATTAAATTTTCCATACTACGTGTTGGGAAATTTTATTGTCATGCACTAAGAAGACAAAGGGGGATAATAGAAGAAGACCATTGATATGTCAACAAAGTGTAGAGCATCATAATAGTATATGATTGTTTAAAGCACAAGAAGAAGCCGAAAGAACTCAAAAATCAAGCCAGTTTTCCCAGAACTTCAGTAAACAGATACCAGAAAACTAGCGATTCTAATTTATACAGATATTATGTTTCCAGTTATCCTCACCCCACAGAAAGGAACCCCCTAAAGCAAAAGATCATAGCATCCTACTAAACATTTCAATCAATAAAACAAAAACACACCCTCGAAGAAAATCAGGTATGACTAAGAATTTCCTATAGCTACCGAATAAGTGAAGATTGAATAACATATTTGAAGAAACAGTAACTCAACTAAGTGCATTACAAGGCACTTCCCCAATTTCTAATTTACTAGATGTGTTGAAACTAGATAAACAGAATCAAATTGCCAATGCATAAACTAGCAATTAAATTTGAAAAAGCAACAGTCGATCAAGGGCTAGGATGGAAACACTGTTAAGTAGTTATCTCACTCATCCATCCGCATCAGATCTGGATGATGATATCATTACTGTTAAATGGTAAAATCTGTATCAAGAAAGAAATTGATTATTCAACATCTTCAGTAATATGAAGATCTCAAGTATTACATGAAAGGCCTCGACATCAACTACAACCATTTATCACAGCGCATTAGAGCCTGTTGGTTGATGTTAGAATTTCAAATATTCATTAGGTAGATTGAGATTTGAACCTGAAAAATTTCGTGCAAGGCTTCGATTTGCTTCCTATACCACTTGATAAGGAGTCCATTTCTGTTGCAAAACATTTACTTTTTTCTCAGTTGTTGATTCATTAACGTTATTCATATATAAATGTTTTGGTATTTCATTCGAGCAACCAAAATTATAGAACTAACAAAATCTATAGCTACATACAGAAGAATAGAAGATGATAAATAAAATCAATAATATCAATTACTTTAAAATCTTGCACATTAAATGTGTAAATTTTAAATAATTTGACCGGTAGATCTCATTGAGTAATTAACTGAATAATCATTCACAACTAAACAGATCTAGAAATTCTTTGTTCGCATATTTCCTCCACAAACACACTGGAAATTACGAATTTCCAGCTCTTCCAAGCAATTAAAATACTAAAAACCTCGCAAACCCAGGTAGGAAAAAGAGAAATTAGATAATTACTCGAGATTCAAGCGCTAATACCTGGCTTAGATTTCTTAAAACCGCCGTTAGCAAATTCAACTCTGCCTCTTTTTCGAGTATCCATAGCTCAGAGATCAAAATTACACGGAATGAAACACAAAATCAACTAAAACAAGATGCTCCAGAAACCAATTATTCGGTGAATTCACGAAAAAATGAAGTTCTAAGAGGTGAGTCGCTACGTAGAGTAGAGTACAAAAAGAGAAGAAAAAAACACTAATTGATTGGTCGAGCTCAAATCTTACTGAAACAATGAAACTAGGGTTTCTCTTGCGGCTAGAGAGAGGGAAGGAGAGAGAGAGTGACAGTAAAGAATTATAGAAAAAGTGGGGATAAAATAGTAAATACCTAAGGATTGTGGGAGTTTATTTGATTGAAGTATGACACGAGTTTATTTGATTGAAGTTTGACACTTGTGTGATGAGGAAAAATCTATCGATGATCATTGCTATGCCACGTGCTCCCCAAGACAAGAGACCCATTAGGAGTCATGTGCGTGAGTAGATGGGCTTTAAATGGGCTTGATCTTTAATAAATGGGCTCATAGTCATGACAGATTGACCCGGCCCATATCCTCAATTAAACTAGGGTTGAAATTTAGATAATTCTTGGGGACCGATCTAGGAATTCTATATTGTCGAAAAAAAATTTGGTATGAAAATTTTATGTGGCATGTCAAATCTGGTGTAGAACTAAATACTCATAGTATATAATTTTTTATTTCCACATTAGATATGTCGTTTGATGTGGATTTTTCGATGTCAGAATTTTAGTCTCGTGACATTATTGAAAAATATTGACATAGTATATTGATTTGTCATAATGTTACAAGAGAAATCTATCATTATTATCTGAACAAGTTGGGTGCAAATACACTATTGCATTGACGCACAATCACACCTAACGTATATCATTTTCTTTTTCAAACACTCAAACATATATACTCGTGTTTGATTAATTTGTCAAATATGTTATTTTATGTATAAAAACATAAACAAAATTATATCTCACCAACCTTGTCATGAAAAAAAAAAATCCTAATCGAGTTTGTGGACATAACCTAACCCTAGTCCAACCAATAAGACTTGTAAAAATTTGCATTAAAATTTGTAACTTAATTATAAGTCTATATAAAAATAATGTAAAGGTAAAATCTGTGGTACTAATTCAAACAAATTTAAATAATTATGATCTTAACCCGGTAATTATATTGCAATACTATTGTTGTGGTCACAAAATTTATGTCAACATTTAATCAGAAATCAAAAGCACGGTAACTAATAATTTTTTTTTTGTTTATAAAATTTTTTGCCGCAACCATTATTTACATATATTTGATCAATTACTATTATTCATCCGTAGCAAGGGCAAAATGGTAAATTCAGGAGGTCAGCATCTGCCGAAATGAAACAGCTCGCTCACTCACTCTCAACGGCACTATCAAAGCTTCTCAACAGCCTCAACTAATTACATAGATATCATCGAACCCTCACGCCTATTTACAAACACCTTCTCTGCACTACACGTTTCACACATCGCGCAGCGCAAGAAAGGATTATTTTCTCTCCCAAAGCATTTCAAGAAAGGTGAGTGAGAAAATGGGCCCGTGGAATGTGGCTTCTACTGTGTAAAATTAATCTGTTTTTCGCACTGTGTATTCTGCATTTCTTGGAGTTTGATTGTTTTCTTTCCTTTTGTGGATAATCTCTCGTTTCTTCGATTGATTGTTAGTGTTGGGGTTTTTGTGTTTTGTGCCTAGTGTTGAAGGTTGACTGAGGAAGACAAGTTATTTGTTGATTTTGGTGCAAATGTGTGTTGTAATTTGGTTGTTGAATCTGTGAATGTTTGATTTTTTTTTTACTGATTGATCGATGCATGAATCGAGGGTTTAGTTCGTTTTAAAAAGCTGCAATTGAAGGGTGAGGTTTTGTTTGTGGAAACTGGAAAGTAAGGACATTGATAGACTAATTTAATTTGGAAAATTTTCAAGAGCATAAAATGCTACAAAATGTTGTTTTTTTCTATCCCAAAATGAGGTTGGATGTATTGTTGATGAAATTTGACAACATTAGAAAGCCTACTCTCAGTTTGGTTTTGATGTTGATGTTGATGTTGTTTGTGGAAAGTAAGGACATTGATAGACTAATATAATTTTGTTCTTTTCAAAAATATAAAATGCTACGAGATGTTGTCCAAAATGAGCTATGAATGTATTTCTGTAGAAATTTGATTACATTAGAAAGCCTACTCTCAATTTACTCTTGATGTTGACGTTGATGATGATGTATTTTCTTTGGGAAAATGTAATGTAAAGTGAAGCTGACTCTGTGAAAACCATTTGCAGCATCCTCTAACTTAGAAGGACATGGCTGCGGCAGCAACTCGTATCACGCAACTTTTGGTTGCAAAGCCCTGCATTTCTGCTTCCCACCAAAGTTCTAGATCGACCATAGCATGTTTTGGCAATGAAACCAAAGGCGCGTCTTGGACAAAGCTTAGGAGTTCATCGTTTTTACCTGCCACGCAGACCTTCAACAAGACCTTCCACAGCAATGCTTCGAAGTCCGAAAAGCATACTGTAAAAGCAATTGCTGCTGGAGGTGATAAACACTCTTTGCCAGGATTGCCCATTGATCTGAGAGGTTGAACCTTATCTTTGTTTTGCTTCGACTGTTTTCTTTTCATAATGCCTATGTTGGGGTCTCATACTGATGGGTTCTCTTTGTTTGCAATTACGAATAATTCAAGCTAGCAAATTAGGTTAGTTACTAACATATGTTGCATTGTTTGCAGGGAAGAGGGCGTTTATTGCTGGTATAGCTGATGATAACGGGTATGGATGGGCGATTGCAAAATCTCTTGCTGCTGCAGGTGCTGAAATTCTTGTTGGGACATGGGTTCCAGTAAGTATTTGAACTTTGTGTTTCAGCTTTGTTTTTACTCTCTGAAATTAAAGTTTATTACTAATGAACACTGACTATTTTAGGCACTAAATATTTTCGAGACCAGCCTACGACGTGGAAAGTTTGATGAATCACGCGTGTAAGAAAGGCTCCTATGTCTGTCAAGAAATACTTATCTTCCTTTGCTTTGTCTATTGACCCTCTCGGGATATTTTATTTTAGGCTGCCGGATGGTTCTCTGATGGAAATTGCTAAAGTCTACCCACTGGATGCAGTTTTTGACTCTCCTGAGGATGTTCCTGAAGACGTAAGAAGAATTTTATCTGTGATACTTTTCAGTTAAACGTGTTGGAATTCTCCTATGTACTAATTTAGTTTTACCACGGTTCAGATCAAAGCAAATAAGCGCTACGCTGGCTCTTCTAATTGGACTGTGAAGGTCTTATCTCCATTGCACTATCTTGAGTTGTCTCAATTTGCAAGTTACTTGGATTAATAATTGTGTTTCATAATAATTAGTTCACTTGATGAAATCGGTATTGTCGTGCAGGAAGTTGCTGAGTCAGTGAAACAGGATTTCGGCTCCATTGATATTCTTGTGCATTCGCTTGCCAATGGCCCGGAGGTGATTATCTCATTCGCCCTCCTTCTTTTCCATCTTTTATTTTATTTTTTGTTGCTTAAAATTACCATTTATCTTAAAATGTCTTGTAGGTTACTAAGCCTCTTCTTGAAACTTCACGAAACGGCTATCTTGCGGCCATATCTGCATCAAGTTATTCATTTGTTTCCCTTCTCAAACATTTTCTTCCAATCATAAATCCGGGTATGTCACATCTTTTGCTCGTATTTCTTTGACTTGTTCATTAGTGTTACTGATTTTTATCCCGTTGGCAGGTGGCGCCACAATTTCTTTGACGTACATTGCATCTGAGAGGATAATACCAGGGTACAGATAACCCTTGATTTCTCGAGTGTAATATGGTCTCAACTACTCCGGTTGTTGGATTACATTGTGCCTTTCTTGCAGATATGGCGGTGGCATGAGTTCTGCTAAGGCTGCTCTCGAGAGTGACACACAAGTTAGTTCTCCGAATTCTTAGTCTTCTCTTATTCGTCTGGACTTGCACCAACATGATGTCGTGACAACCATTCACTTCGTTTAGGTACTTGCTTTTGAAGCTGGGCGAAAACACAACGTGAGAGTCAACACCATATCCGCAGGTATTGAATCAACAGTTCTCTGATTTTGTTGAGGAGTTTTTCAATCTGTTCGTGCGTTCTATAGTTACTCGTTGACATGTTTCAGGCCCATTAGGAAGCCGGGCTGCAAAAGCCATTGGTTTTATTGACATGATGATCAATTACTCATTAGAGAACGCGCCCTTGCAGAAGGAGCTTACTGCTGGTGAGTTACTTTCTTCTACAGCTCATGTTTGAAATCCATGCTGCCCCTAGAAACGAGAGACATAGCGTTAGGGCTTGTGAGATGGCGTCTTATTCTTGTGTTTAACACTAAGCTCGACATTTGAATCGAACAGATGAGGTAGGAAACACTGCTGCTTTTCTGTCGTCCCCTCTGGCATCGGCCATTACTGGAGCTGTTGTCTATGTCGACAATGGACTTAACGCGATGGGAGTTGGAGTTGACAGCCCTGTCTTCCGGGATCTTGATATTCCAAGAGCCCCAAAGAATTGAAGTGAGAGAGAGAAAGAGAGAGCTACATTCAGCACTTTTACATTAAAAAGACTTGATTTTTAGTTTTGATCTTCAATTAACTTTCTTGCCAGTTTCTGTGTTCAGAGAGAGAGATATAGAGAGAGAGAAGATATGCTTGTTTCTGATTTTTAGGAACAGTTAATTATTTCTGGGAAAATTATGTTGTAGTACTCTAGATTTATGATCCAGCATGGGCCAGCTGAATTGATTCCAGCAAATTGTTTCGCTATCTCAATATATATATAGAGAGAGTTGTGATCAAATCCGACTACATCTTATATCTGAACTGAGATCGATTGTGGACCATAGGATTTAAAGATCTGACGGACAAAATAAAGCCACGAGGTGTCATCGGATTTTAATAATTTATAAAGAGAAGGGTATTTTAGTATACGAAAAAAATGCCGAAAAATACGGATACAATAACAATAAATCCTGAAAAATACGAATCATAATAATCAGCATATATAATAAACTATATTGCTTCACGGATAACACTATACTGCTCAGAAGATAAAACTATACTGCTCCACATACAGTTAGGGCATTTAGTAATATTAACGGAAGGGTATTAACGTCGTTCATAATTAAAGGCAGTTATTATAGAGATTTGGTGATCGGGTCACGATTCGCGTGTGATCTGTTTCCTGAATAAGACGTCATCATCCATTCTACGAACTAGAGTAATGTAACAAAACTGGAAAATATTGTTTCGTCGCAAGTTATGTACATTCCAGTTTGCACAGATCAATTGAAGCCATTTACAAATCAAATTTTCAAGAGTTTAGAAGATGGAATGGCATTTTATGATAATTATGCACGCGAGGTTGGGTTTGTTACTCGCAAACATGGAACCAAAAATTCTGGTGGAGTGATCATGTGGTAGTATGTAGTGTGCAGTAGAGAAGGTAAGAAGAATACGGTTGAGGGTGATTCTATCAATAAACGTAGACGGACATCGAAGATGTGTGAATGTAAGGCAAAAGTAGCTTTCAAGTATGTATCTGAGGGGGGACATGTTTCATATATTATCCATCAATTTGTTGAAGAACACAATCATACAATCATCTTATGGTGGAGGTCCATTACTAGCGTTTCATGAGGTTAAATTGGAATATTGACGACATTCATCAGAAATTCATAGTGGATTGTGCCAAATCAAACATCGGTCTGAGTCTTACTTTCAAATTGTTGGCCGAGTTGCTTGGGGGACACGACGCGATTGGATGTACTGTATTAGAAGTTAGAAATTACAAACGAGACATTAAAGCATACATTAAAGTATCATATGCTCAAATGTTACTGGATGAGATGCAAAAGTAGAAGGAAACATGTGAGGCATTCAGCTTTCAATTTGAGGTTGACGGAGAAAATAGATTAAAACAACTATTTTGGTGTGATGCAGTTTCAAAAAAAAAATTACCATATGCTCGGCGACGTTGTTGCATTTGACACAACATACTACACGAACATGTAACTCTGCGAAACATAAATAATCAACATATAATGCATTTAAGAGCAGTAGAGTTTATATATATGCGCAATATATCATAAGTGAGTCATGCATTGTAGTTCAACATACTATGAGCAGTAGCAGCATACAAAACGTAATTGAGTAGTATGCTTTACATATAGAAGCAGTATTGTGCTATATGTTGCCTCATTAAATAGTTTTTCCACATACATCACTGAGCAATATGTTTCAAAACAATTATCATTAAATGATGTGAATATGAGCAGTATAATGCTTATATACGAGCAATAAATAATGATTTTTGTGCTAAGCAGTAAACCTTATATATGGTAGCAGTAAACCTTAAACACGCTAGTAGCATACAACACATCCGTGAGCAGTATGCTTTGCATATAAGAGCAGTATGTCTACAGTATAACCTTAAGCATGATTAGACAGTATAAAATGTTTTAGTTTGTACTATATGCTGACCCACTGAACACATTCATGATAGGTATTGCATGATTTTTTCTCCATTTACTGGAAAGGATAACCATGGGAGGCCCGTTACGTTTGCTGCTGGATTGCTAACTAAGGAGGAAGGTGAATCGTTCTCATGGTTATTCAGCCAGTTTCTGAAACATGTTCGGGCATCCCCTAAGCTGATAATAATTGATTAGGACTTAGGCATGAAAGTTGCTATTGAATGTGTGCTTGTTGGCACCAGACACCGTTGGTGCATGTGGCATATCATGGTGAAGTTGTCCGACAAGTTGCCTAATATTCTTCTTGCAAACAAAGATGTCAAGAAAGAATTAAAATCATGTGTGTGGTTAGAATTGATTGAACCAGATGAATTTGAAGAATCATGGGAGAATATGATGATACGATTTGGGTTGGAAAACGAAGAATGGTTCAAAACCATGTATGGACTAAGACAATACTGGGTCCCTGCATATTTCAGAGACATTCCAATGAGTTCGTTGCTAAAGACAGCATCGATTTTTGAATGTGAAAATAATTTTTTCAAAAGGTATTTGCTACACTGCTCTAGTTTGTAATATATACTGCTCCCGTATTGTATGATATGCTGCTCGAGTAAACATGTTATACTGCTCTCGTTTCTAAATATCCACTGCTCCCGTGATATCGTTTGTGATGCTCATGTAAACATATTATACTGCTCGAGTTAATATTTTATACTGCTCTAGTTTATAATATATACTGCTCGAGTAAATATCCACGGCTCATGTGATATCATTTGTGATGCTCAAATAAACACGTTACACTGCTCGAGTAAATATGTTATACTGCTCTTGTTTGTAATATATACTGCTCGAGTAGTATTGGCTACACGAGTAAATATGTATTATCATTTGTGTTGCTCAAGTAAACATGTTATGCTGCTCAAGTAAACATGTTATACTGCTCGAGTAAACATGTTATACTGCTTTATATTTTTATACTGCTCCGATAAACATATTATATATACTGAATGTGATTATTTAGGTACACAAACCCCGGTCAAACCTTATGGAGTTCATAATGAATTTCAACTATGTACTAGACGACCAAAGGAATCACAACGCAAAATTGAATTACATGGATTCCACAATTATTCCTACCTTGGCTACGAAGTTGTCTATTGAGAAACACACAACTACAATCTACACTGACTCCATTTTCAAAAAGGTCCAGGAAGAAATAGTTGATGCATGTTATACGTGCCGGGTTGCAGAGTTGGTCATTGAGAATAAAATCGAGACTTACAACGTAGGTGACAAATTTCAAAACACGTGGACCTTGAAGCATGACATGGAGGACAGTTTGTATGAACGTGGATGTAAAATGTACGAAAGGGTCGGCCTATTGTGCAACCACCTATTTTTTCTGATGAAGAACAAGGACCTGAAGTTGATCCCTGAAAAATACCATAGATGGAGGTGGTTAAAGGCTTCACTACTGAAATCAGTTCATGGTTTTTCAAGCGAGGAGTGCAAGTTGAACATAGCGGTGGACAACAAAGTCAGGATTCTCAATAAGTTGTACGCATCATTCTATGGATTAGTTCAAAGAGTCGAGGATAATATTGATCAGATCAATTCACTTACAGCCGCTATTGATGATGCGGGCCAACACATGTTTGGAGATACGGCAAAATTATCCAATGTTGAAAAAAAAAATGATTGAAGAGTTCTATGGTTTAAGGAGACCGGATGTTGTTCAGGTGCACCCACCAAATGTTGTCAAGACAAAAGGGTCCGGTAGTCGGTTGGTTTCAAGGAAAGAGAAAATCATTAGGGACTTAAAGAAACCTGCTTGACGATGTGCAAAATGTGGTGAGATGGGCTACCACGACTCAAGGAATTGTGACAAAATTAAAGAGAAAAATAATTAGAGACTATATTTTATTTCCTAGCAGTGTAACATATTACTTGATAACCAGATCATATATGTGTATGAGCATTACAAAACAAACAAATGAGCAGTATTCCCAATACACCTAAGCAGTGAATCTGTTGTGAATAAGCAGTGTTCATTTTATGATGCTCTAAGCAGATAGTGGAGAGAAAGCAATATAATATGCAGCAGTGTATGAATAACTATCGAGCAGCACAAGATAACCAAGTTAGCAGTATATATGATATGGAGCAGTAAAGCATGGCACATATTGGACGAGCATTGAAACCCAAGTAAGAGAGAATTATATAATATTACACAGAGCAGTATTGGACATATAAGTTAGTAGTAAATCACTTAGGAACAAGCAGTATATCTGGAAAGACTTTCTTAAGCATTGCAAACATTGTATTGTATTGTCTTGTTACATGCCATAAAAATTCTGAATAATTAAATATCAAAATCATTAATAACTAAATCTAGATCTGTTCAAAAGTTCGATTGGTGTTCCAGTTGCATGGTGACTAACAAGGTCATATTATTGGCGTATGTAAGCACAAACTTGCAAGATGTGCCAACTTGGTGGTTATTATCACTGTAAAATTTAGACCATCCGCGGGTTATCAGTATTTTTTCACCTTCCTCTCTCAGTCCAAGGGTCCATGACTTATTGTTGACAAGCAGTATGACCTCGGACGCTGATTTTCGAATGATATGTTCCACCCAGAACCTTTTTGGTATGTTCTGCAGAGAAAATAATTTATAGATGAATTAAAATCCTATGGTCCACATATTTACATATTGACTACAACAGAATAGTCAATGATGCTCGAGCAGTATAACATGCTTAACAGAGCAGTATTACATTTTTACTTGAGCAGCACAAACGCAATCACAGGAGCAATATAACATATTCACTGCAGCAGAATAGCCAATGATGCTCGTGCAGTATAACATGTTTAACAGAGCAATATTACATTTTTACTTGAGCAGCATAAACGCAATGACAATGAACAAAAATTGTTTACCATATGTTTCTTGTGAACCTTTGTAATGACGGTGGAGAAAGACGG
>JAYDZE010478893.1:0-15914 GCA_034509125.1 Monilaria moniliformis
TATAATCGGCTGATTTTGAAACTTGCGGGATTGACCAGAATTTGACCAAACTTGCTGGTTTTTCTGGCAATTTGCCCTTTTTTTTTTATAATTATCACATTAGTATTGTACCATTAGAAACTTTTATGCACATAACTTTTTGTTTGGTACATCATATGGATGATTTTTTTACTCTTTATGTGACAGTATTGATACTCTTGACAAGTGTTTTATTTGAGCGCAGTTCTCCACTGACACCATATAAACAAAATCTTGGTTTTCATTTTTTCTTGTAATGGGCTTGGGAAGAGTGAGATCATGTTTTCTTGTGACTATACACTATTTAGGTAGTTAGGTAATTCAGTATTGTGGTTCTTCATTAATTACATATGGCCTTTTTTTCTGAGGTGATCATTTTGTATGGGCAAGTTTAATATTTTTATCAATGGATGAAATTTTTTGACGAAAACTTATTATATTCCATAATAAATTGCGTGAAGTATTGCACAAAAAGATTAAATTCGAAAGAGTGTTTTCTTTTTTGAAATAAATAAATAAAAGGATTAAGAAAAAAAGAAGGCAAAATCAAAGTACAATAATGAGTCGGTAGTGTGGAAAAAATTGCAATTATTTTGTCCCATTTCGTATGACCGAGTGGTGGGGAGCATCGTAAATATAGTTGTTTTAAGTTTTAACAGCAAACAATGGAATTTTGTTCATATGAATTATAAAATATTGTGCGTGTATCGCTCTCGAAAGGCACATTACATACCCAAGCTACTGTACGGGCCTTGGGCCACACAAATAGCTATTTGTTTTCTTCTGCCTTTTTATTTTTTATTTTTTATAATATTTTAGGGGACACAAACACACATCTGATCTAGTTGTTATCAAGTGGCAGTAATAAAAGGCTATCACTCTATGAAAGGCCAAACCTACTTCTCACCAATACCAAACTAGGGTTGGCACATTCCTTGCACGTGGGCCACCTTAAGTTAGCAGCCACCAATTTTTTCTATTTATACGAAAATTAAATTTGCTTAGGTTAATTTCTTGGCAAATTTCTTTAATAAGTAGTAGACTTGATATGATACATAAAATAAAACATATATTTCACCAAAATAGTCATGTTTGATGGAATTGATTTAAGGAGATTGATGGCAGCCCCGAATTGAAGACATTTAAATCTTGGACTTGCTCCACCGACTAATGCAATTGTTCTCATTTTGTAATCATGGATAAATTAAGAATCATTGTCAGCATGCCTTGGAGAATCTATTATATGCAAGATTAAAAAGATTTTGTGACAATGATTGTCAAATTCGGACTCAATCTCAATAAGAGTTGGTATATATTTTCAATTTACTCAAAATTGTAAAGGCATTAAGCTTTATATAAAAAGAATTAGTATATTGAATAGAATTAGGATCATTCTCAACTCTGTAAAGGCTCGTTCAAATTTGTTTGGTGAAATTTGTTAACTAAATAAGTCAAGTTCGAGATCTACACTACTCAATTCTTTAATTCGCGAGCAAGATCATTAGGTGAACAGTCATAAAATTATTATCCTTAAATTTATGTAACTTATCTTCCTATGCTTTTATGAGTAATAAGTATATTAAAGCCTAATTGAATTTATTGCAATGATAAAATGATGAGTTAAAGTAACAATATTATAGATTTTTAGAGCAAGCAATTATTTTAAATGCTTAAGTTTCAAATTCAAATCTAAATTTGGAAAAGTTCAATAAAGTTGAGATTCTTAAAATGTTCAACAAATAAAGTTCAAGGTAGACTCGATAACAAACTAGATAAATTTGATGTTAGCACTACTCGTCTACTTGGCTTGGCCCACTTGATTACACATAATCGTAACTAATCATCTCCTAAAGAATAACTAATACTTTAAGTGAGAATAATATTTTGTAGTATAAAAACTAATTAATACTACACTCGAATTTTGAGTAACTTGGAAATAATTATTTATAAAAATAGAAAAATGAGGGGTACTTTTTTCAGACGGAACTTGAGTGAACTTTTCTTTTTGAGAAAGTGAGTGAGCTTCAAGATTGGGGATTGCCCATCAAATTATATCTCCTTGATCTCGATATTGTAAATTCAACTTCCTTTTCTCTCTAGTTCTAGCAGGAGAATGGAAGTAAGTTATCGAGATAAAAGGGAGAGGCCTCGGGATGAATCCCTAATGTCCCTACTCCCCTCCCACAAACTCAAAAATGGACCCTATTGAACTAATATTGTGAAAATAAATCGTGGGATATTTGAATTTTGTTTCTAAATATAAGTGTCTAGGAGTTGTTTATACACTATTATATTGATTTGGTCTTCGCCTCATGTCTTTTAATAGTTAATATATTTTAACTAATTAAATTAATTAATCTTTAATTAAGTTTAATGAGATTTGAAATTAATTAATATTTAATTAACCCTAATTAAACGTTAGTTAAATACTAACTAGTAACTACTATTCCTAATTATAATCAACTAAAAATTAGTAATTAATTAATGCTTAACTAACACCGCAAAACATATATGGCCTATTTTTTATGCTAGCACTCTCGTGGAGACTATCTCTTCCTCACTAAATTGAGTTATGTTTTGGTAAGGAATATCCTCTCTGTAGATAATTTTTACTTTTATTTTACTTGAAAATACCTCCCCCAAACTTATGCACAGCCATCTTCTGGTTTTTCTAGCAACAATCTGAAATGAAAATCAATCAAAAGGAAACGGAATTTTTCAATCACAACTGAAAAAGATATATTGACTAAAAGAATAAATAAAAGGACCTCTTTCATATATATTACATATAACAGGAAAAATCTACATTTTCATGAGGATCACTAATTTCCTCTGGCTTTTTCTCGGGAGTTCAAACAATAATGTACAGAAAAATCACCACCTCTGCCCATGACATTTTCAAATAATGGAGGATAGGCAAAAGCTTGTATCCAGATTTCAAACTAGAATTCTTCTAACCACATTCTTTCATATTGATTGGGGAAGGCACCTCAAGAAGCTAGATTAGTATACAACGCATGTATGCACAATGAAACAGAAGATCTTCTCGGTGTTGTAGAGCAATCATACCTCCAATTCCGAAGGTGTTGACCTAGGAAGTTCGTGCGTCCTTGCACCTTGAATCTTCGAAGCCACCTCAGCCATGACGAGCTTTGTTAGAAGCAGACCAGCTATGAGAGCTGCACCCATTAGCATTGTGAAAACTGCACTCCAGCTACTAGTTGATATGTATCCTGTTAGCAATGGCCCGACAGCAGCACCGATTGATCCTGTTCCATCAATTATAGCAGTAACCGTGGCTAGAGCCCGTGAGTTTCCCTTTAACGAGCTGTGTGTTCCCAGATCAGCAGATACTGCAGTTGTTATAAGAGCGTATGGCCCATTAACAAACATCCCAGTGATCAGCATGAGGATGATGTTTAGAGTCATGGACACATGCCCATAGTTTCTGTAAAAGAAGAGAGCCGGTATGGCACAGTACATGAAACTTGCTGCTGTTATAGCTCTTGCATCTAAACGATCAGAAATGTGGCCTGCCAAGATCCCTCCAACCACACCTCCAACATCGAACAATGTAGACAAGTTACCAGACTCCTCATTTGATAAGTACCTCCCCTCAATGGCTGCAATATTCAGAATGAAGGCATTTAGCGCAAGTGACATTGGAATTAATAGCACAAAAGATTATATTCAAAATAATGTGAAAATGAAGTTCACGTACCTGTATGACTAATATAATACGGGAGCCAGTAGAGGAATGTGTAGGCCACCAATTTAGAAAAGAAAAGGCAAAGGGAAAAAGAAGCAACCCCAGGAATTCTCCATGCTTCTAGGAATCCCACAGCATTTCTACGATCCGAGCTTATGCTCAACAATGGTACTCCTAATTCATCTCGTTCTTTCTTGGGAGATGACACTTCGTCATCATCAATATTAGTTCCAACAGAATCAGGGCTAACTGGTAAAAAAAAGAATAGCACCAAGCCAACAAACACAATACCAAAACCAGGAACGACCATGGACCACCCCCACCCATACTTCAACAACACTGAAGCAACTACACAACCTGTAATGTTACCAAGGGATGTATGAGCATTCCAGATACCCATTATAAGTCCCCTTTTCTTTTTCCCAAACCAATTTCCAACAACCGCAACCACTGATGGCCATCCAGTTGATTGGAATAATCCAGCAAGCATTTGGACTATCAAATAGTAATAGAACATGTGTATATTTGCCCAGTATCCAACTCCATAAAGGGCAGTAAACAAACCGGTTCCAACCATTCCTATGGTTAGAAATACCCTAAGATCCATCCTATCTCCCACATGTCCAGAAAAGAACATCCCAATAGCATATACAAATAGAAAAGCCACATCAAGCTCCCCAAGCAATGCAGTTCCATCAGAACCATTAAAGGGCGCCCAACCAGCTCCAAGAGCCGAATTTCTAGTTCCTTGTAGCGGCGCCCGTCTCCAAAAGAAGATAGATTGCAAGTCTACATCAGGAGATTGTGGATCAAGAGCACTTTTCACCACACTGGTAGTTTTCCTTGTAGCATGGTAGGCCAAGTATGCGAAGAATGTTATTATTAGGACAATGGCTTGATGACTCTTGTACGAGATGGCCGATCCTTTAACATACTCTATGAATTGTATTCCTAGGGGCTTGCTGTATCTTATCTCTGGGGCAGGCTCTCCACTTGAACCCATTACGGATTATTATTCTCCCCTCTTCAATGGAACAAAGAGTTGGCAACCTGAATTCAGATAACAAGATCATCAATGAGATGATAGGACCATTCAAGATAGATACATTTCCTTATGAACCTCAGTCAAGTTAGCTATTGAGAATACCGATAACTAGTTTTGTAACGCCATTCAATCAAAGACCATTCAGATCAAAAGATGCATATAAAATTCAAACTCCACAATCATACAGATAAGCAAACGAATGTCAACCAGAATAATCAATCAGGGCATGTGAAATTTTCTCTGTATCATGTTTTATTAAAATGTCCTAGGTTTCGACAAATAAGTAGATTCTTGTTCAGCGAAACTTAGCTCAAAATATAACATTTTAAAACACATTAAATCAAAATATTTCCCAATAATTCAGGAAACTGATCAGCTTACCAAATAGCGCATCTGTTCCACTCCATACTTCAATGATATACGAATTTAACTCTAAGAAATATATCTAGAATACTAATAACAAGAATAAATCCAAAAGAGAACATGTTTCTCCTAAAATAGCAAATATTCAGAGCTATAAGTGAAGAACTCATAATCGAACGAAAAGCAGTTAAAAATTTTGCCAAAATCAATTTTCTATCGTTGAGCATCAGCCTGAAAATTAAATTATTTAAAGAGATAGCAAGAGCACAGAAACATAATGAATTTTGAGTAACTAGGACAATCTAGATTCAGACACACCACGAAAGGATATATCTTCGTACAGCTCCATGCTCGAGCTAAGCGATCAAAAATCAACACAGATGAAGAAACTGGAAATGTTATCCGGTGCCCCGAATAACACGAAATAAGACAAATATCCTGAATAAGAAAATCGTTGAGATTGCTTTACCCGAGATTGTCCGAGCCAATGCTATCGAGAAGTGTTTACGCCACTCACTCTCTCTCTCTTTCTCTCTGAATGTTTATTTCTCTCTCCTGTTTTGGTGCAGTTCGTTTTGCGACGAACAAAAGGTGCTCACGTTTATCTGAGAAGCAACTGCAACGGGAGGTTTATTTATTTGAAGCAGATAATTTGGGGCTCCCGAACCTACCCCTGGACAACTGCCTTGTGTGAGCTCTGACTATTATCGCTATTGAGCAGTCAAATGACTAATTTGCCACTCGGCGTGTGCAATTTTATACTTGTAAATTCTAGTAACCGACGCCTCTCCTTTTTAGGGGTGGGCGGGGGATATTCCACCGAGATTCCAGTGATTTAATTCTTCTTTATTATGTGTTGTCATCATTTTTATTAATTTCTATAGTTCAATAAAGTTATTTTGTTGGAAAAGAGGGAAATTCAAAAACAACTATAAGAGGTTCATTGCCAAAAAAGATAAAGACAAAACGAAATGAATGGGAAACTAACTAGGAGTAGAAATGCTATGTGAATAAGAGGTCGGTCGACTAGACGAAGACTTAATAGCACTCATAACACCCTCAATGGTTAGAGCACCCATATTGGTGGGGTTATTGTGTATGTGGCATGGTTTAAATTTTGGGTTCTTGTTTTTGAGATTATTGTGACCTGATTAACAACTTAAGGTACAAGCAATCGGATTCCTATTTATAAACACTTGTTATTTAATGCGGGCGTGTGTGCATTTCACACACCCACACGATGCATGTCATCAACGAGTCAAGTTCATATATCATAAGGTTATTCATGACGTTATTTCCTCACCATCTGTTTTCTTCAATTATTCATGGGTGTTACACTAGCTTATACTCCATTTCTTCTTCAAGAAACATGACTCACAATGTCATCACTTTATCATTCATTCAATTGCACTGTTTATAGGTCTCATCTCTTATTTTTTTATTTATTTATTATTTCTTATATATATTCTAATTAAACTAAAATTTCAATTTAATTAAAAATATAATTTTATTAAAAAAACAACTAATTAATTTTTTTTAAATTACATAATAAAAAATTGAAAATTACATAATTAAAAACCTAAAATTTCTTAATTAAAAACCAATGATTACATAATGAAAATCCTAAACATACATAATTAAAAATACTAAAATCCTAAGGTGGCATATCCAAATCATTTTGGAGCTTGTTGATCATTCTTCAGTTCACTTCCAATTGTTGAGGCGGCATAGTACTCGTGTCTTTTCTATATGCTTTTAACAACAGATTGTACATGATGTCTCTGTTGGCTGCTTTCAGCCCTTCCGGGTTTGGTGGTGTGGTGGTGGAGTTGCCGCACAGCTCGAGCCTGGCGTTTCCTCCTTGCCCTTCGCCGCATTCGTTCCCATCAGACGACGCCTACTCGACTAGAAGCTCCCCCCTCTTTCCCACTCGCGGACCCTTCGCCGCCGTTTGTTGAGTAGTGGCCATCCAGCGTGTGCTTCATTCGCTTCAATACTCATTCTATGTCACCCGCCGATATGGAGTAAAGAGGGTGGATTGTTGTGCGGAGATATGCGTATGTAGTGTGCGAGGTGTGCTAGGCGGGTAGACGATATGATGTGAATAGTGTGAGTGAATGCGCGATTGGTGCGAGACAATTACTGGAAACAAGAACAATAACTTTGTTGCGGGAGATATGAATTGAAGATACAAGTGTTGGACTAAGAGAAGTCGATCCTCTTGCGAGGCCCCAATCCAAGCCAAATAAGAGGGCTTGATGAATTCCATTAATCATCCATACCCCTCTCTCTAACCTCAATGGAGGTATTTATAGCCACAAATCAAAACTCCTAATCCTAACAAGACTCGATCTAGACTAGAATATACGCACGATATCTCTTTGAGATACAATGCTATCTTTTACAAAAGATAAGAACAAATACGAAAAGATAAAGACACATGATTATCTCTTAAGGAGATAACCATGAAATTACTAAATATAAATTAAAAGACTCTACTAACTCTAAGGACTTACTATACTAAGGACTCTATTAGTGCTCCCATGCGCCTTGCGTCGTGCCTTCCTCCTATGTGCGTGCCAGCTCTTGCATGCACTCATGCGCCCGTCGCGCGTGCCTTGTATGCATCGGCAACTCTCTCTAAAAAAGCTTTGGCTTTTTGGTTGTTTCCGATGACCGGATCTTTGCTTGTGTCAACGTACACTTCAAAGATCTGCTTCGCTTCTTCCAGGTGTACGTTGCTTGAACGTTGCTGGAGAATGACTAGTCGGAGATTCGGATGTCGTCCAACCCCTGGGTAGGGATGTCGAGGACGTATGCCCCTTAGGGCGTCGACGAGTGGGCGGAAACTAGAGTTCCGCATCCAAGCGGTATATTGTTTATATTGAATGGAAGCGTGGCTAGATCGTGCCCTCACATAGGAACCAATCTCACCATTGGTTTTGGTTGTCGTTGCCGGACATGGTAGATTTTGAAAATTTAGTATATGAGTGAAGAAGAAAAAGAAGAAGAAGTAATTGAGAGAGAAAATATGAAAGATAAGGATGAAATGGTGTGGAAAATGAAGTGAGGGAATATGTATTTATAAAAAGGGATGGAGGGGGTTGGGATAATTAAAATAATAAAAAAAGATTGCCGTTGGGTATTAACAGATAGTAGGGATTTTTTTTACAGAAAAATCAACTTTTTTTGAATTTTTTAAGAAAATAGAAACCGGATGCGTCAATGTCATTAGTCTCGGGCGGGGGCCGCGTGGTGGGCTATCTCGCTCACTTTCCCTTCACCAAGTGACGCTCGTCCGCGAGGCCATACGCAACGTGTCCTGTGGTTGTCGAGTCCCGGAGGGGCGAGCCACATGGTCTGCGTTGCGGATTCTCTAAAGGCACGCCTGAGTGGCATAATGTGACTCCTGCCATCAAGATTTTATTTTCCTTTCTCTTTTATTTTTATTTTCTTCTTTATCTTTTCACTTTTTAAGCTTTAATTCTATTTTTGTTTTATTTTTTCTCCAAATTTGATGTTCCTCATTTTATTTTTAATTTTGTTTAGTTTCTTAATTCATTACATTTTTTCTATATTATTTTAAAAACTCCGAGTTTCATGACCAGTTTGTTCCATATTAGTTTTATTTTCGTTTTTTATATAATAGCTTAATTACTCTCTATGTCTCAACTAACCTATGTTGTATTTCTTTTCGGTCCATTCAAACTAACTTGAGTTGTTTTCTTATTTTATAAAATTATGCATTCTAGTCCCCAATTATGGTATCTAATTGTGGCCCTTAATTTTTTGAGTGAAATACAAAAAATGTAACTATACTAAGGGGGTCACACATTTGCGGTACCTATATTAAAATATTGACATGCGGTAACTATACTAAGACGTAATATCGTTTGAGGTACTTTTCCACTTTTTGGCATATTTTTTGGAGAAAATTGCCCCTAAAGCATCTAACGATATTTTAGTCTTTTTTAAGCATATACTCTCTTTCCTGACATCCTCTCTCCTCTCTCCATTTTTCTCTTTCTTCTTTTATCTCTCTTCATTCCCCTTTTCTCTTTTTGGTGGATTAATGGTGTTGATTAGAAATCTATTTGTGATAATTAACTAGTACATAAGCTAGTTAAGAACTACTCTAATCTTAATTTCTTTGTAGTCAACGTTAGTATTGATATGTTGAACAATGAGATAACTAAAATCTCCTTCTTTCTCTATCTATACTCGTTTCGTAAGATCTTGGAGCAAGACTTGTACTCCTGCTCTTCACCATCATTCTCTAGTTTTTGTTTTCGCAAGATCTTGGAGCAAGGCCATCATTCCCAGTCTCATCATTTCTACGCAACGTACAACTCTTCGAATCCATTTCTATATCACGACTCTTTGCACCTACGGAATTGAAAACGAAACACATCTACCATAGAAAGAAAACACTTTCTCCATACTTGTCTCCCCATTCATTCTTACATATAAGTTTATTTCTTTTAATAATTTCTTTTCCTATTTTCGACTCTTGTTAAAATTACATCTTGCTATATATAGAAATGTAACTATGTATGAACCTTGATCTCATTTGTCGCCTTCAATACCAAAACGCCCAAAAAAATTTCAAAATCCCTTTTTCTGTTTGCTTAGTAATTAAATCTTCTCTTCATTCACATTTTTTTGGCATTTATTATTTCTTCGTAACTACCACTATTCTGTAGAAAATCTTGACTTGATTTATAGTACTAGCAAATCATGGATCTTTTTTATACTTGTTATCATTTTCTCGAAGCCTGGTTTCTTATAGTTCCATGCTTAGCATAATGAATTGCTTCATTTCATCCATAATCAGCATCGATGTTAATCGGAAATTGACAAATATAATTAGGTGGATTAAAATGGAAAATGATTTGATTTACCTTTTGATGGTGAAAATATGTGAAATTCATAATCTAAATAGAAGTGCGAACATGAATAAAGAAAGATAATTGAGGAGAGAGAAGAAGAAAAAGAAGAAAGATGAGAGATGACAGATGAAAGAGTGTGTCAGAATGATATAAAAAAGAAAGAGAGTGTATAAAATTGACTAAAATGCCCTCACATGTGTTGGGGGCCTTTTGTCCAAATAATATGAAAAAAGTGCAAAAGTAACTTAAACGATATTACGTCTGAGTATAGTTAACGCACACGTCAATATTTTAGTAAATGTATCGCAAATGTGTGACCCCCTTAGTATAGTTACTTTTTTTGTAGTTCACTCTAATTTTTTGATCAGCCCTAATCACATATTTACCCTTCCTCCTGCCCTTAATAACTCACACTCTCACTCTCATTAACCTGATTCTTGAAACTCTTTTCTCTCGATTGATCAATATCCCTCTTAAACCGACACTCTCTCCATTCTCTACAAACCCTAGCCTCTATCTCTCTCTCTTTCTTCTCTCGCCTCTCAACTATCCGATCAATGGTTGAAAACCCTAATTATTTGTCGCCCCCTTCTTCAGGCCGCACTTTTCCTCTTTTTTCTCTCTGGATAAACTCTCCATACCCACCACTGCGATGACCGGTCCGAGTGGTGGACTCGCCAGCGACGGGAAAAACCTTGATTTCTCACCTCGGTCTCACCATAATTCTGCTAGAGCTTACTCTCGATACAAAAAATTCTCCATCGCCACCACTAGCACAAATCCATACTGGATCAAAGGTGGGCTTCAACGGTTCACGCTAATGACATCTTTGATGATAAAGTAGATATATCTTACCAGAGCGTCGGGCTCATCGACGTCGTGGCGAAAGGTAAGCTAGAGGCAGAACCGTTGATGATACTAAGATTGAAGACTCCTCAATCTCTGACTTAACTCGATGTATTTTTTGTGGTCATCTTCCAAAGAATGGTATACAACGACCTTATCTGAAGCTGAGATTGCGATTGAAGATGAGGAAAAGAGGAGAAAAATGATCTATGATAAGAAACGAAAAAATATATGATGATTTTTCTCAACTGCAATAATTCATTACTGTCTTTGGTGAGATGTGCACTAATATATTTTCAAAAAATGATTTACTATGCATCTTTACAAAAAATTATACTATTATTTTTCTATCTAGACATGTTTCTACCCTAAACAAAATCTATTGCATATGCAGTATTTCAAATGATGAAATCAGTACATTAATATTTCAAATTATTGAATCACTATATTAAGTTAGCTTATGCAGTATTTCGCATGCAACCTCTACTCGTAGAGATTGTATGGCTCTTAACCAACTCTCAAATCATTAACATTAGTGTCTAGGGATTTGGAGGGTTGTTGCACTAATTTGATGTTGAAGTCATCTTGACTTGCAAGAACCTTCAACTCTGGATAACTATACAATATATGAGGCCTTGCATTGTTTTGTTTTATGTTGATTTCCATGATTGCCCCCTCTAGCCACTTTGGCTTAATTGCATGTATAATCTAAAATAATGAACTAGCTACATTATAGGGTCTTGCATTTAATACAATGGGTAAAAAACATTAAATACATGTACATTTATTTGAAACTATTGCATTTATTTTTTATTGCCTTAAGAATACAGTAAGTCGAAAGCATTAAATGAAGAACTTTATTCTACGATAGCCTTTACTTCTGTCCCAACCAACTTGTGATTACATTTCATATGTATTTGTTGTACCCCATACTTTATTGGTTAAACACTCTCTAGTCAAGTATTTTTTGATAGAACCAATAACTTTTGTCTCTAGTGTGCCTACAACCCTATTCTTTCTATTTTTCTTTGCTGGAACTAGCTTTGTGAATAGAAAAAAAAAACAAAATTTTCCATCAAGGAAAATATCTCCATTATTTGCAAATAAGGTCTGCACACAGCACACATAAATATAATTTTTAGAATGAATTTCTTTCTTTTACATGTTCTATGTGGCTCAAGCTCTCATGTTACTAAGTAGAATCTGTGTGACCCTTTAATGATATAAAATCACTTGTCATTAATATGCATTGTGCCGTGCATATTCCTAAACTTGATTCTAATATGTATATTGTCTAATTCTTAGGTTTCTAAGGAGAATCACAATCCTAATAGGTAATTTGAGGCTATTCAATCAGGTATTATACTGAAGTATGAACTTGATTAGCCCTACATGTACCCATCTCCATATTGTACCATTATTTTATCCTAAACTAGCAGGTAGTTTCCTAATGGTGTGTTTTTTGATATATTTCAGACTTGAGTGTAATGTAAGGTCAAGCTGCACTACATTTTTTTCTTTTGATTTATCTTACCAATAACAAGATGAATAACATAACTTTCTTGTTGTTGCTTCTTTCCATCTTCTCACAGTCTTGTCACAATTAGTCTAGAGATTAAGAATTTGAGTCGAGCTTCCAAAAGCTTGCCTCAATGTTGTTTTACATCAATGCATGCTTTAAGAATGAATTGGACAATTCATGGTCAATGCATGCTTTTATCTTGACAAATTTCTCTCCACCATCTTTTTTCCTCATCTCTTTTTTATTTTTGATTTTTAGTTGCAACAGAAATTCGAATTGACATTGACAAAATTGTAATGAGTCTTACTTTGAATTTTGGGTGAAAATTTAATATGCCCACTTTTATCAGTTGTTGTGTAATTGTTCAACCGCGCAATGATTATTCAATTATATCATGCGTTTCTTACACATTCTTACATATTTTTTACACAAGTTCAATATGTAAGAAGTGTGTAAGATTTTACACAAAATTTCAGATCAAATCATCAACATCAAATTATATAATAGTCATTTTACTTTAATTTAAGATAATTTTTACATATTTTGATGGAGTAAGGTATTATTCATATCAAGCTATGAAAGTGGACATTTGTATATATTAACACTTCAATTCTTAGGTTGAAAATTGAAATTTTTGATTCATTTCTGTAAAGGAAAAACTGCCTCAAAAGTTGTAATGTGTTGGCCCCAAGTTTTGGTGAGTTTGCAAGGTTGATTTTTTTTTCCTCTCTTGCACATTATCACCTTTATTAGCAATGCTTAATTTTCCATATCAACAGGTTTCTCTATTTTATAAAAAATCTTCATTGCATTAATTATATCAGCAACAGCAGCAATAATGTGAAATATTCATTAATTAAATTTATTAACAAACTCGAAATCAAAATAAATTAATCAGATTATTAAAATGAATATTTGATCTCAAAATTGATTACAAATTACCATTATATATATAGTCACTCATACACAATATTGGAAATACACTTATAATATTACACACTAGCTTCAAAAATTTTGTGACCAAAAAACGTCTTAAATTAACTAGGACGAATGAGTATTAATTACGATATATTCTCTCAATTCCATAAAAATATATAGAATTATTTGCATATGTGACTTAAATATTGTTCGTATTGGAAGTGGACAATTGATCTACTTTAGTTTTGTTTGTATAGTGAGAGTGAAGAAATAGTCACACTTTAGTGATATTGTTATGTAAAATGATTGTAAACAAATTGTGATAATAAAAGTATTATTGTAATAACGTGTGGTAGGTGTTGTGTATAAAAAAAGAACTCTTTAAAAGGGAAAATGTTCACTACGGATGGATGCAGTATTGAATAACAATTTTACTTCTGTTGGTTCATTATGTTTCTTTTTTAGTTTCCTTTTGGTTATGTTTTGTGTTTTCGTGTCATTTTTTTGGGTTATATTTTTTATTTTGATTTGTAATAACTTTCAGTTTTGTCTTCCATTCAAAGAAATATATTTACCATATTTGATTTCATTTTTATTTCTTATATTACCTTTTAACATCTTTGATAAATTTATTTTCTTCGATTAGTTTTATGAAATAGACATATTTAAGTTTATGACAAGAACATGTCAGTTAATCAATTAAATTATCACATTTAATTACATATGTGAAGATTAATTAATTAATTATATTAATCAGAATTGATTGCTTTATCATTTTTTGGATTCGATTTACGACAAATGAAATTTAATTTGGTTCCTTTTTTATTTCGTCTGATGTATTTTGTCCCATGCTTTAATTTCCTTTTAGTTATCTTTGTTTACTTTTATTTCTTTCGTTTGTTAATAACTAGATTCAATTTTTATAATTTCATTTTATGTCCATTTATTTTAGCATCTTTGAATAATATATATTGATAATTTCAAGGAAGAGAAGTGTTAGAATTAGAGAGGAAAGTAAAATTATATTTATTTGATATGAATTTGTTGGAGAACTTATTGTCAAAACGTTTAACAAATTTAAGTTTTTGTTTTAGTTGAGGGATGAGAAAGTAATAGAGCTTGCAAATACGAGTTTAAATAGAGTCAAACCAAGGACTGTCAAAAATATGCAAAAAGACCCATTCTAGATTATTTGAGTAATAACCATATAGTCTTTCAACTAAAAATGAAGTAAACATGAACTTTTCTTTTTTGAGGTGGAAATAAACATGATTTTATTATTTGACATATTCAACAAATGGTACATTTTTCATTTAGGGTCCGTTTGGTATTATGGAATTGGGTGTTTGAATTTGGAATTGGAGTTTTTAAATCCAAATTCATTGTTTGGTACTATAAAAGTATTTAGATTTGGAATTAAATTTCAATTCTAAATTTACCCAGTTCCACAATTTGAATTCTATATTTAAAGTAAAGATTTTGAAATCAAAATGTAAAATTGAGTACCTTCCAAATATACAAACTATACACACAACACACAACACACACAATACACATTACATATTGCACACACAACACAACACAACACAATACTGCACACGATACACACACTACATGCACAATACACACACTGCTCACACACACTACTTACACACAATGCTCACACACATAACAAACACACATAACACACACGACATACAAAATTACATGACAACACCGCACACGCAATGCATACATTGCACCCAATACAAACACTACATGCACAATATACACACTGTATACATTACACACACAAACTGCACATAATACACACACTGCATACATTACACACACAAACTGCACATAATACATACATTGCTCACACACTCTGTACAAACGCACACACGCAACAACACACATAAACATACACAACAAACACAACAACATCGAACACATGATACACACACTACACAAACACACAATACATCATTTACACACAAAATTCAAAATATATAGAATTACATAATGTATATAAATAAAAAAAATTATTCAATTAAAATCAATTCCAAATTTTGTTTAATCTTTTACTTACAAAACAAAGTATTTAGAATTGAATTATAATATCATAACTTCAAATTCAATTCCATATAATTACAATTCCAAATAAATTCCAAATCCATTTTACCAAATACACCTAATTTTGTCCTGTTTTATTCCCATTATTTCAAAATATTAGAATAAAACTATTAATATATAAACCATGAGATGGATAAAATAAATAAATTAATATTTGGTAACCAAAAAGAAGCCTGATCGTCATCAGCATCCACTTTTTGCTCGCATTAGTATACTCATATTGGATAGTGAACCTCTTTTTTACTCTTATCTTTTTCGCCGCCTTATTCTTAGGCTATGTTTGGTAGGTGAGTTTAGCTAATGATAAATTTTATTTTGGGCTAAAACTATTGTTTGGTAAGCAAAATAAATGAAAATATCAGCCCGCAATTAAAATCGGCCCGCATCTAATTTAATCTAGGCCCGGCTCTACAGTACCCATTTTGTACTGTTCTACCTTTCTTATTAATCTCACCACTTTGGTGAGATTAATTAAACTCACCTACAGTC
>JAYDZE010479004.1:0-15913 GCA_034509125.1 Monilaria moniliformis
ATATGGAGGCTCTTCCTACTTCCAGCTAGGTTTTCCTTCCTCTTCAACCTGCTTGGTTAGACATTTTTGCCCCTGAACGCAGCTTGTGGTGCCACCTCACCAAAACCTGCCCGGGGACCACTTTTTGTGTGCTCTGCCCTGCTTCAGCACTTCATGCTGGCCAACTTGAACGTCCCCTGTGCTCTGCTTTAGCTATTTTCCTCATTCCTTAGCACTTCTGCCCCTTGCTCCCATTTCTTCATGTTTCCTGCCCATTATCACCTAATTAGTGTAGATATACGCTCAATTAAAGCTCAATCAGACCACTATTACTAGCAACAAATTGCTACTTATCAATGATCTCAATTTAGTGCTCTGTTACTTCATATTATGATGATGATATTTGCCTTTAAATTTTATCATTATAATAAGACTCAGCATATGGTTTGTGATGATAGAAATAAAAAAGAAGACATTAATTTTTTCTTGCAATTGTGGGTTCGGGTATCTGCGCCGGACATTGGGATTACCCCAATATAATATTGAGTCGGGTCGGATGAAATAATATATTATTTGCGAGTGCGAATACCCGCGGATATCCGATTTTACACCTCTGCCTACTAAAGTATATTTCTCAGTATTAGGAGGAAACCAACAAAAAGTTGATAGCAACGTCATATATATATTTGAACTACAAGTTAGTGGATGAAAATATCACTAGTGCAAACCGTAAGCGGGAAGTAATTATACTACTGATTTGGAAATAATGATATTTTTTCTTTAAAGCATATTGAACCACATTATATATTAGGGATGTTGATACACCGAATTCCTTCTTACTAAGAAAACTATGATTTTTGATTACTCAAATTCTTGAAGTCCAACTAAACAAGCTTTGACATTTGCGGAGGGCGCAATGTAGAGATTTTGAGTTGAAATTTTATGTACTACGGCCGTGAAGCTGATATGAGTTCAACCGTGATTCTGCTAAATTGTTATTGCATTTTCAAATATAATAAGAACATGGCCTTTATAATAATTTTCATTTATGATAATGCTTATTTATATTACAATAATGAATTTTTAAGACAATGATAAAGTATGATTAACTCGGATTTGAAATCACTGCTTATATACCTGATATTGGCCACAATTCACAAGAACATTCTTCAGTCTTAGTAAAAGGAGGGAGGGTTAAGGATTTATCGTGTGTAAGATATCCCATTGTTCAAGGAACCCTAGATGGCATCGGAGTCAAGGATCGTCAACAAGGGCGTTCTAGTGCGTCGTAGATTCTTATCCAAAACTTATATCATTTGATGTTGCCATGTGAATGGCTAAAAACATGTGAAGTATATATGGCTAATCCAATAACGAAAATTTTAAGGGAAGTGGAGCAGGCTACCATGAGATAAAAGATATTATTTCTAAAGAGATTCTCAACGATTAATAGTTCGAATAAATTTGTATTTACTATTGGGTAAAAGTTCCATTTTAAAATTCCTTTGCATACTGCATACATATATTTTTGGGAATATAAGGTTTGGATAACCCGCAGACGGCGTAGGCCCAGTTACAGTTGGCCCATAGTTGATCTTCGAATTGGTTATTTGTGATTTGGCCCGTTAGCGGTGGAGGAAATAATGAATCTGAACCTTTGTTAAGTAATGGAATATCACACATGTCCATGCATGATGCATCACACGTGCACGTTACAAGTTAAGTAATAAAGATAATACAATAATAAATATAATAAAAATACAACCTTGTTGAGATGCTTAAAGTTAATTTGATTTTTAATTAGAAAAACATTAAATTATCGTTTCGTAGGTAAAACTATATTGAATGTATAAAAATAAGCAATTATACTCTGTATAATATATAAAACCTATGTCAGTTACATTATTAACGTTATATACGAGGATCGGTGCTAATTTTAGCAAGAATGGTTCAAAATAATTCTTTCATCCTGCGTAAATACTACGTGCTTCTTGTATTGGAAAATCATGTATTAATTAATTAATTAAAATACATAATACAAATGTAAAGATATTGATATAAAATTATACCCCTTGCACGACCGTTAAGAATTGATACCTTTTAGTTTTGTACTTATAAAGGCAAAATTACACTTACTGACCAAAAATATCGATTTAACCAAATAATTATATGACTTATTCATAATTTTGTCTCAATCAATAAATAATGATAATTTTATATTTGATATCTTGAAAGTGTTTTAATATTACTCTAAAGCCAATTTTTGATACACTGATACTTCAAAAATCAATTGACAATTATGGCATCTGCAATGTGGGCCTTGTAGCCTGTCCCTCTGGGACGGACTGTCGCGGGATGTGTTGCGAATGAGCTAGCAAGATGAACGTCACTTGATTATTTTATGATTTATATATAAACAGCTTTGTTATTTTAACTATAGCATAAAATCTAGTCCAATGGCAAGTGACATTCATAGAAGTAGTAGATACTTGGTTCGAACTTAGCACCACAATTTTTATTGAAGCATTTTTCTTTATTTCTTCTTTGTTTTTTTTTTTGCCTTTATAGAAAAAAAAATTAAGAGATGAAATCTATGAATAGTGCAAGAAAAGAGGTGATGAATGAATGATTGTGAGTGTTATTGCTTGTCTAAAAAATGAGATAAAAATAGTGTGAAACTCATATTTAGTTGAGAAGAGGTGATAAATGGATGGTTGTGAATGTTATTGCTTGACTAAGGAACGAGGTAAAAGTGGCGTGAAACTGATAAATAATTGATGAATAGTTAAAGGGATGGAAGATGAATTGATAGAGTTATGGATAACCTTAGAGATTTTATACATTTTAAAGATACATTAGTACTTCAAAATTCAATTCACAATTGGACTTCATATATAGTTTTGATCGATTAAATATTGGGTGTTCCTTATCATCAAAACAACAACATTTGATATCTTTTGTATAAAAATGTATAAACAAAAAATAGATCATTTTAATATATACAAAAAATATTTTAGAGGACATTTATTTTAAGTGATAGATAAATTAATAAAATATAGTTCAAAATTAGTGAATCCATTAAAAGTATTTGGAGATAATTTATTTTGAGTGATATGATTAATTGTTAAAATATATGACTAATTATTTAAAAAATAATTTTTTACTCAATTCATTAAAATAAAATTGGAAAAAATGAGCATGCAACTAGAATGCGATATCTACCGAAAAGGAAAATATGAAAACAGAAAATAAAGTACTGTGTAGAAGAGTAACGATCCGCATCTTTCCATTCGTTGCAAATTAAACTTAAAGTTGGTTATATAATTGGAAGATTTTTGAGTGTTGGTACAGGCGCTTCATCTGCTGATTCTTGCGCGCCACGAAACATCGACGTCTTCCGCCGGGTGAAGAACAGCGGATCCGCCGCCATGGCGACTGTTCGGCGTCTCGCTCGGGCACTCGCCTCACGCCGTACCATCGCCTCTGCCAAAACCCTAAACCCTTGTTCTTCCCTTTCGCCAATTCCTCCCCTCCCACTCCCAGCAGCACCCCTGTGCAACCGTACGCTCTCCACTCTTTCCATTTACTCCTGTTTTGTCATCACATCGTCGCATTTGTGAAATTTTTTTTCCTTTTGTCTTTATTGTTTCCTGGATTTCCTTGTGAAGTAGTATTTTTGTTTGCTTCTTAACTGGCACCACGAACTACGAGAATTTCTTCTGAAATTTATTGATCAATGCTTCAAGATTCGGTTGAGTGAAGAATTACTGTTTTTTTAATCAGTGGCCGCAATGGTTGTTTGGATTATAACGCACGTCGGTCGATTCTGATAAATCTAATTTGGGAGTATTCTACTCCCGTTTATCTCTTGTACACAATCTTGAGAAGTTCTTTTTGAATTATGCATAGTCTTTTTTGCTTTTCCACTGCTACAGTTGCTGAGAGGGAAAGTGGAACAAACAGAGACACTTTCATATGCAGTCTCTGACGTGGGCTTACAGCTTGAATGTCTGTTTGGTTGTTCTACATTAAATATTATTTGGTTTAATCTTCCATTCCTAATAAATCAGGGAATAAAGGACATATAATTGGCATCCTGAAAGATGCCTTTGCTTGCCATATAAGCTGGCTAGTAAGTTTTATCCTGTTTAGTTATTGATCCGTTAGTTGTGTATTCAAAATGAAAATAAAAAAATAAAAAAATGGGAGGAACAACTGCACATATCTGCTGTTCAGTGGAATGCTTTATGTATTTATATATTCATAATGTTATAACTTAATTTTTCATTCAATTAATAACTCTGCGTACATGTTTCATATGTCCACATCAAAATCAAGTCATAACAATTTGTTTGTTTTGAACTGATATCAAGTTGAAATGTCTGTACATTCATGTCAGGTTCTGCTATGGAGTAGTTGATACTTGTTTGTATAGCAGATAAATTCTTCGTACTAAGATTCACAGCATCTGATACTGCATTTTAGTTAAAGCTTTACACTTACATTGCATGAATTTTGTGGTCTAATTGCTCAATCCATTTTTATTCGTAAGCATCCCTATTGTGGAAGGTGTTAGTTTCTTCATCATGTAATCTGATAATTTTACTGTTGGCCTTACAATTGATGTCTTTTCATCATATAGTTTCCTTTCTTCATTCAACGGAAAAACGAACCGTTTTTTACTAATTTGTACAATTAGGGAGTTTTGAGCAGCAAAAATCATATGGACCAGATGGGTGGAGACCACAAGGGCTGCCCAATTTTTTTGTTTACACCGCTTTAGCTGGATTACTTGGATTTGGAATGTTGGATATAGCCTTAGCAGATGGTGATGAGGTTAGTATGTTCTCGACCAACTAAAGTAAAGGCTTGTGGATGTATTTACTTCTACAATGAACAGGAAGTGCAAGGAGATTACACTAAAGTAGTCCTCTTCTTAATGAGACCCACCTGCTTAGTTTAAATTGGTGCCATGATATTATGAAAGCAAAGTAAGGAAGGAGCATATCATTTCTTTCTTCCTGTCCTATCCTCTGCCACCAATAGCAGTAATTTAAAAACTTTAATTAGTCTTAATGACAATATCCTTGTATTTTCCCTTTTATTGAGGTGTTCATTGGGATTTTGGATATACCTATTCTGTATACAACTTTCTGTGAGAAAAAGAATTTCCTAATTTCTGTTATTTGCATATCCTCTGTCCATTTATTCCATGCCGTATTATCTTAAGGCGTAAACATCCTCGACCCACGACCCATTTAGTGGAGTTGGGTTCCAATTCCTCTTTTTTGTCATCTTGCCAACCTCTCAATTTGGTTGGTGAGCCTTATCTTAGATGCCTCATTCACGCTTTCATATGTGGGTTGGCTAAGCTCTCTCTCTCTCTCTCTCTGATGCTTTTGGCGGACGTGTCTATTGTTGCCTCCTAAATTTTCTAATTGATAGTAACTGCAATAGAAAATCTGATATCTTCATAGATTGAAAGCAAAAACAAAAACAAAACCAAAAACGAACATAGCCATATGAGGTCAATATATTTACGAATAATTTGTGATGTGTAAATATTAGGTTGATTCGACTCATTTACGCTCCCCCCCCCTCCAATACACTCAAATGAAGCAAAATCGCTGAGGACCAATGATACATACTTTTAAGGTTTCTCGTTATTCAATGACAACTGTATTCTTTCATTGATTCTGTCAATCATATGACAACTGCAGGAAGCTGCTAAAACTTTGCCTTTGCCTGAAAGCAGCTCGCCTTTGCCTAAATCTGCTAAAGCTCCTCCACCACTGGAATCTTCTCCTGCTGCAAGTCAGCATAACCTGGATGAAATTGCCAGGAAAGAGAAAGCTCGACTAGTAGAATTGCTCAAGAGCAAAGGAGGACGAACTGGTTCTTATCCTAATTTTACTGTTTCTGTTAAGGGACCAAAGGTTGGTAGGATTTTTAAATATTTGAGACTCCCTGTGTCCATTCTGTTCCCTGTCTTCTGCTGTGTAAATTGTGGTAGAGATATCGATACTAGTTTGGTTCTCTGTAGTGGTCCATCTTTATATCACCTTTTCCTGATTGATGTTGAATATGTTTGAACTATGAATCAGTTCATTGTCCTAATATCATGCTTATTGGCAGGTGACAATCAAGTTCCAAGTTCCTCCTTCTGCTGAAATCCCTTTCCTAATTGCAAACCTTGTTTCACGTCTTGGAGTCAAGGCCGAAGAAAATGGTGTTGGATCAGACATGATAATGCGTGCTTGGGACAGGTTATTGAGTGTTTCACAGTTTCTGATTTCATTGCAACTTTTTTTTTTTCTTTTTTTTTTTCTGTGAAATTAAATACCTGAACACATGGTTCTTTTTATTGTTGCAGGCTTGTAGCCTTCTTTTCGATTCCTATGATTTTAGTATATTTACTTGTTGTTAATATTTTGAACCCTTTGATCAGTGGTGTTGCCTGGCAACTAGCATTCAGTCGCCCAAGAACTCCAAAAGGATCAAGTGGAGATCGAGGTGATGCAAACGACAAAAGTGTGGACAACGAAGAGTTATGCATTGTCATGTTTCGTCCACTCATTAGCTCTGATAAAGCTGTCAGTTCGTGTAACTGGACTATGAACTCATTATCTATTTGAAGCTATCAATTTGTAGTGCGGCCTCAATGTTTTTCTTGTAATTATCTTATGTGTGACATGTCTATTGGCACTGAGGTTTTAGTAACAGATTGGTCGCCTATGTGCAGGAAATTGAGTTCATGAAGCAGGGTAGTTTTACTTCTGAGGAACTTGATGCTTTAGCATCCATCTTACAGTTAGCAGGACAACCAAAAAGCTTAGGATTAGGGCCAAGGGGAGGTGCTGCACAGGTTCCAACAGTAGACAAGACAATCTCTAATCTGGAGGGAATGGGAGTCAAAATTTATGGACTTAAACCTCCCAACCTAGAAGACGCAAATGTGGATATATCTTGGGATAACATTGCTGGCTATGATAATCAAAAGAGGTAGCTATAATGGACTGTGCAATATTCTTCTTGGTGCTTTAATTGGTTTGTAGATGAATTTAAATTTCTAAACTCAACTTGTTTGAAGAAAGGACATTTATGTTTACATATTTTTTCGGCCTAAATTGGGATGGAGTTGGTTTGGTGGGTACATTTACTTTTAAAGAAGGTTTTTCCTGTAACATGTTTAGATATCTGAACATCTTATTATGTCTGTTACTTCAGCAAAGGCAAATTCTTTCATGAAAGGAAGAGTGTAAATATGTCATTTCGTGTCCTGGGAGATGCATGCTTGCACTTGAATTCGTTATATCCTCAGGTCCTTTTATGAAAAGACATTATGAAAAGATGATCCATATCTTCTCCAGACTCTATTATCATCAGAATGCATTCATTCATGGGAGAATTTCTCATTTCTATCTGATTTGATTTTTCTGGTGATATGACATAAAGGTCTTTTTGTGTTTGAACTTCTGTTTTTAATCTTGCAGGGAAATAGAAGATACTATATTACTGGCTTTAAAGAGTCCAGAAGTGTATGATGACATTGCCCGTGGTACTCGGCGTAAGTTCGAGACAAACAGGCCTCGTGCAGTGCTTTTTGAAGGCCCACCAGGTTAAGAAAGATATAGATATATATATAGAGTAGGAATTACAGTGAAAGCAGTTTTTCTAAATGCATACATACTCAGTGCATCCCATCTTTAATTCCTGAGAACACATATTCTTTAAGATACTTCTCCTGAAAAAAGGTGAATGAATCTTACTATAGCATCAAGAGTGATGGGCCATCTAGTTGGTATATTCATTGCGTCTAGCCAACTTGAATGCCTGCATGTAATATTAAGTTTTTAACATTCTTCAATTGAGAGTAGGAGTAGGAGCAAGTTTTCTTGTGCACTTTCCAAATTTTTTTGAGCCAAACATATGTTTCAGAATTTGTCATTTCTGCTGGTTGTTATGGTTTACCCTGACAAGTTTCCAGATATTGCGTCATTCAAATTTCAAAGTAGAAAAAATAGTATGGTTGTGAGGAAATTACAGTTTATTACATTTTTTGTAGAAAATTGGTAGGCGTTTGACGAATCACCAGAAATTGAAGTCTAGTGCTTACTGATTGACCTTGATTACAGGTACAGGGAAAACATCTTGCGCTCGTGTAATTGCTAATGAAGCGGTACACCATTTTCTGCATCTTGAAGCATACTGTTGACTTACTAAATTTTCGTAATTCATTTTTATGGCATTGTATACTCTTTTACAGTGATTACTTATATCCTAAACGGTGAATTATACTCTCTCGGTCCCACAAAATAGTGTGCACGTTGCCATTTTGGGGTGTCCCCAAATTAGTGCACACTTATTTCTTTGCTATTTTTGACACAATTTTCTTATTTTTTATCCACACTTTCTTCATTTATTTACAACTTTTTACCACACATGGCTCACCATTTCTCCACCCACATCACACTCTACCTAATAAAGTGAGACCCTTTCTCCACTCAGAATACATTATATCTATTTTTTATTAAAGCCCGTGCCATAAACCTAGTGTCACTATTTTGTGGGATGGTGGGAGTGTTAGTTTTACTGTTGTTTCCTTAGGTAGTATCTCTAATTCTATCTGCTGCGTTTGTGTGCTTGATCAGTATTTGCCAATTCAATTAAGTGATGTTTCTACCTTGGCAGAAAGTTCCATTGTTATACGTCCCATTGGAAATTGTAATGTCTAAATATTATGGTGAAAGTGAACGTTTGTTGGGGAAAGTGTTTTCACTGGCTAATGAACTCCAAGATGGTGCCATCATTTTCCTTGACGAGGTAATGTAGAATAGATGGAGGTGAGGCATGGTTTCGGCTGGCAAATCAATAATTGATTTTATGTAATTTATTGCAGGTTGATTCACTTGCTACTACTCGTGATAGTGACATACATGAGGCCACACGTAGGCTTTTGTCTGTATTGTTGCGACAGGTAAGCTGGTTTATCTGATGGCTCAGTTCAGGAAAGAAATTTAAGGTTGTAATCTTTCAGATGATTGTTTGATATTTGGTACTTCTCAGAAACCAGTTTTGACTAATTAATACAGAAACTTAAGCTCAGGAAGTGATGGTTGACATGCTGGGTGCCTCAGGAATTGTATAAATCCAGTCTATGGTGATTAGGTGGTTTGCATTGTTGAAATGCTTTCACTATGCTGCTGCAGTAAACCTTCCTGCATCTGAAGAAATTATGTTATGCTTACTATTTTCCCATTCTTTAGCTGGAAAGTTTTCTATTTCTTGTTACAAAGCAACTTCACAAAGAAGCTATTGTCAAACTGTTTCATACTCAGCTCTCTCTCTCTCTCTCTCTCTCTCTCTCTCTTCTCTTTCCCCCGGCAAATACAAGTATTGTGTCTTTCTCGCTGTTGTCCAATTGGTTCTTATCCTAGTACTGCATATACAAAACTTATTTTTAGTGTTATTTTTCTTGGGGGGGGGGGGATAGAATCTACGGTATTTATTGAATATTAGAAGAAAATGGTGCAGCTTGTCATCACATTGTAAGATATGCACTTGCAGATTGATGGATTTGAGCAGGAAAAGAAAGTAGTGGTTATTGCTGCAACCAATAGAAAACAAGACCTTGATCCGGCTTTGCTTAGGTAAAAGAATTGTTTGTTCAGATCTACCTGGGATGGCAGCTGCTTTTGATTATTCAGGGACTTATGTGCTCTCCTATTTATTTCCTTTCAGTCGATTTGATTCCATGATCCGTTTTGCCCTACCTGATCAGCAGACTCGTGAAGCAATCGTGACTCAGTATGCTAAGCACTTGACAAAATCTGAAATTGCTGAACTCGCCAGAGCTACCGAAGAGTAAGCTTGATAGATACTATAAACCATGATGCTACTGATGATGATGTGTTTGTGTAAATTTGGTTACTTTAGAAATGAGTAGCTCATTTTTCAGGTTCTTTTGTGGTATTGTCCTAATTTATTGGTATATGCAGAATGTCTGGTCGTGACATAAGAGATGTATGCCAACAAGCTGAGAGGCAATGGGCATCCAAGGTATATCATGAAATTGATAAACTTTTCATTCCTTCTCTCTCTCTGCAACAAGTGATGAGTTTGTTTGACAATAGATAATCCGGGGACAAGCACAGAAAAATGAGAAACAGAGCTCACTTCCTCCTTTTGAAGAATATGTTGGAAGTGCTGTAAAACGGCGAACTGCTATTCTCTGTGTCTCTAATCAGATCCACCATCCTAGCCCTCTTTCCAGAAAGCCCCAGTTCGATTTTATATGAAGGTCTTAGGCTATATATTGCAGTTAAGAATTTTCCATATTTATCGAATTTGTACATATGCATACAAGTAGGACGTCCAATAATCTCCTACTCCTTTTAGGAACCTATGTATGTATATTTGTGTGATAATAACAGTAGGCAGTGAAAGAAATCCGAGCAACTGCATTTTGGAATTTCATCATAATAGCAATACCTTTGAGTAGAAAAAGTTGAAGGGCATCAAATCATATTAGAGAGGAGCAGAGTGAGAAGTAAAGCTCCATCACTGCATTCAACAAGAGAAGACAAAAGTTGATTAAGTGCTTCTTCTTCCATTGATCCATCGGTGAGATTGAAAGTGTTTAACCTGTGCATGTTTAGTGGAGAGCTAGTAGTGGTTGAATGATGATCACCGTTGTTCTTCCGCTTCCTGGTGTGGCAAACAGTTGAAGCAATATGGACCTGCGTCTGCAACATCATCCGAGTCATCTCGTCTTCCAACTCAGCTTGCCGCCTCTGAGAGGCCAGCCTTGCCATCTCCCTCTTCTTCATCATCTCAAGCTGGGCGGCCTCCATTCGGACCATGCTGTTGGCTATCACTTGGAAGCTGGAGTTTAGGCATCGGGATTCCGACTCTGATTCTGATGATGAGTCATCCTGAGGGATATCTGGTGAGAAGTAGCCGTCGAAAGTATATTTGAGGGGATTTCTAGTTTTGGTAGCTTGAGTTGGATGGGAAGGATTGTCCATGGTAGAGATCGTTGGGGGGGGGGGGGGGGTTTGCTTATGTTTGGAGGCACTACTTTAAAAGCCGTTAAAAGGGGAGGTGCTGAGACCCCCACTCCCACCCACCTTAAGAGAAAAAAGTTACTCAACATTTGGTCTACGTTTTATAAATGCTATTTGCCAACTTGCAATTCAATATTCCAATTCGACGAAATGGGACCTAAATTATTAGTTAGGTGCGGTTAGTCTTACGTGCCCAATTGATTATTTTAAATTTAGACTTTGGTGAAGGTGATCCAATGATCATTAATAATGAGTTGTAGCTTTTTGTAAAGGTCAAGGGGGATAAAGTGGCCTACTGATTAGACGCTTAGACTGAAATGTTTAATGGACAAATAAAATGTTGAAATACTGCTTTAAATTGGGGCATGTTTGATTTTGTTTTAGTTGGGGAATGAGAGATGATAATTACTCAATTTGTCGGTATGTCTAGTGGAGCTTTGTCGGTATGTCTAGTGGAGCTTTGTTAAAATATGATACTTTCTCCGATCTCCAAAAACTATAACATAACTACTATATTTGATGTCATTCGAAAGTAATTTTTTTTTTTAAATATGACTTTACATTCTACTTTATATTTCAAATTTCTAAAAACACTTTATTCACTAAAAAAATCACATTTTTTATATAGTGTGACTTTATTACTATCTTTTATCCAGTTAAATTACATTTACGAATAATTTTTTTTCTGTAAATCTATGCCTATTATTTTCAGGGAAGGAGGGAATAATATTTTTCTTCAACAACTATGGGCAGCCATAAATAGTATAGTAATGATAGCCTTTACAATTAACACTAAGGAATAATACCATTTCTAGTTGTGTTGCAGTCATCATATTTTATTTTAGGTGAAGTTTGGAATTTTGTGTAGCCAAGTGAAGGTCGGCTGCAAGGCCACATGTAATATACATCAGTAATATGATCTCAATTATGTGATAATACCACTTTTGTTCTTTTGGTTACTATTTCGAGTGATTATATCTTTGCATCAACTTTTGAAAGTGTTGATATTTTTAGATAATTTTATGCGATATTAAATTATGGCGTCAACCAACAAACCTTTGCTACATTAGTGTATTTGTTTATTTTGTGTAGTTGCTTAACGTATTATAGTTAAATAAAACAGAACATATTCCCAAAAGATTATTGAATTTGTATATTAGAAAAAAAACAATGCAACTAGTTGAAATCAGATATTTTTTTGTTCTATTTTCGGAAAAATTGGAATCAGACTTTTCTGTGAGAGCAATGAAACCAGACTTACACTCTTTATAAAAAGTGAAAGAAAATCAAGAGAGAAAAGAGAAAAGGAAAAAGAAAAATAAAAATAAAGAGAAAGAAAAGAGAGAAATTCTTCTGGCTCCTTCTTTTCTTTTGTCATTCTCTCTCTCTCTCTCTCATTCAATTCCTACACCGTAAAACGAAAAATCCATCGAAATCAAGAGCATGGCTTCTCGCGACAAGAAACCCTCAAAACCCTCCACCAGCCGGACCGGTGGTATCCGGACTCTCTCCGACCTGAATAGGCCCTCGGCTCACGACTCCGACAGTGACTCCGATGGCCCCCAGGAATATTATACCGGCGGCGAGAAAAGGTCCCTTATTGTGATTCCTATTTTTCCAATGTTTTCCCTAATTTGAAATTCTCCCTACTCGACTTGTAATTAGCTGTGGCTTCGTATCTACGCTTGCTTTCTCATTACCAATTATTGGATTTTGGATTTGAGGTCCGCTGTAATGTTTGTGAATTTCGTTAAGACGTCTGTATTTACACTTGGAGAACTTATTTTGAGGGATGTTTCCCTCTCCATCTTGTGTGTGATGTTTGGTAGCTCTGGTGGTGGTGGGATCTGGAATTGTGGTTTAGAATTTTATGCTGCGTTTGATGGTGTCAATTCATGTATCTCAAGTTTTTCGTCATCCTTCTTTCTAAGTAAAGTTATGGCTGATAGATTTTCTTAAGGATAATAAGTGATCCCTTGTTGGATTCCTAAGCGAAGCCAGTGATGTGTATGTGTATGTGATGTCCGAGTGCATATACTTGTATGAGTTTCCAGGTTGCATGATCTGGTTTTGTAGTTTGTGATCTAGTTCAAGTTTGTACTACTTGTTCCCGTCGATTTAAATATACCTCTTCATTGTATGCTTTGTCCTATTTTGAGAAAAAAAGATTTCACCTTTCAGTTAGGTATAGTTGGTGACTCTTCATCTCGCTAATTATGTTACTTTGCAGTGGTATGCTTGTCCAAGACCCGTCCAAGGGTAATGATGTTGATGCAATTTTTGACCAAGCTCGACAACTGGGGGCTACACAAGGGCCCTTGGAGAATCTTCAGCCATCTTCAAGCTCAAGAAGCTTCATAGGGACAGGAAGGCTGCTTTCAGGTGAAACTGTGCCAACTGCTCCACAGCAGCCTGAGTCGGTGGTACACAACATTGTTTTCTGGAGAAATGGTTTCACTGTTAATGATGGCCCTTTGAGGAGCTTGGATGATCCTGAAAATGCTTCTTTTCTTGAGGTAAGAGGGCAACTGTTAATTAACATTTTAAAGGGTTAACGATAAGGGCTCAACTAGAATTGGGTGGTCGATATGCTGAAGCTTCTCTGGGTGCTCTTTGTTGGGATGTCCTCATGATTGTGTGTTACTCCTTTTGCTATTGCATGTTTCTCGTAATCACTGAAAATGGTGGTATTATACTTGTTGCAGATTGCACAACATGAATCCATTGCATTCCCTATTTTCAAAGTAGAATCGTAAGATTGAATTTTATGACTTCATGATGTGTGAATGACTTTGCCATATGTGCTTTGTGGTGATGATTCTTATTGCAGAGCATCAGAAAGTCTGAGTGCCCGAAAGAGCTGGAGCCTGCAGACAGGAGATCCTCTGTTCATGTCAATCTTATAAGAAGGGATGAAAACTGCCCTGTAAGTGCACTCTCAATCCATCTTATAATCCCCATGCTCTCATTCAAGCACATGATTCTCGAACTCGAATTTGTTAAACAGGGACCTATTTATCTCTTCCACACTTTTCATGATGTCCGCTAGCATCCTAAGTGCAGAAACATGTGAAAGTGAATGTGTGCATCAAGGAAGATGTTCTAACTTGTATGTTGTGGCAGGAACCAGAAGTACGAAGTGTTCCGTTTCAGGGAGTTGGCAGGACTCTGGGAAGTAGCTCTGCAACCGTAACTGCTCCTGATACAACCATTGCTGCTCCCCTCCTTAGTGCCCCAGCCCCTTCAGAAGGCCTTGTGGTAGATGAATCACTGCCATCCACTTCGATTCAACTTAGGCTTGCTGATGGAACTCGAATGGTTGCACACTTCAATCACCACCATACAATAGCTGATATCCGATCTTTCATTGATGCATCTCGGCCTGGGGGTACACGGTCTTATCAGTTGCAGACAGTCGGATTTCCTCCCAAGGTCCTCACTGATCTCACCCAGACAATTGAACAAGCAGGGTTGTTGAGCTCAGTCGTTGTTCAGAGACTCTGAGAATCCCATTGGTATCGTCAAGCTTATAAAATGGTGTTTCTGAAAAAGAACAAATATTTGGTTGAAGCTAAACGCATAAAAAGAAACTCTAAAGCGTGTTGCCTTGGTTCAAGTACGGTTGGCCTCGACTAGCTCTGCATATAATGTTGCAGCTGAAGGATGTTCTGTAATCTATTTGAGCACTGCATTCGTCTTTCAAGGTTTTTCTATGGGATCATTATATATATAATATACGTCTTATTCCCCATTATGATGATGCCATTCTTGTTCATCACTATGCATTCTGTTTATATTTTAGTTTGTCTAATACAGATTTGGAATCAAGTTAAGCAGCTTTATTGCTGATAAAATATAACTAACAAATTTCAAAAACATGCAGCTTTTTGAATTTATTATTAGCATTTATATGACGATCCTTGATTTAAATGAGATTAATTAACATGAGATTGCACTTCGCCCATGATAAAATAGTATATCATCTCGAGTAACTGCTAAACGTTTAAACTGTATAGTTTCCCATAATTCAGAGTACACGGTAAGCCATATATTTTAAAACAAAAAAATATCTTCCACATAATTTTTTATTACAGAAACCTCTGTGCTTATTACTGCTTAACCACGCATGGTCAGAAAACAGCAGCTACATTACAACTGAAAATACAGAGTGGACACGTGGCAACATCTTAACGGTGGCTATGGTTTCCCGACGGAATAATCCTCATCGAACAGCATTTTCTGATGTCCGTATATACAAGTTATACCGAGCACTTGGACAACTCGTCATGGAATTGTGGCGCCAATAGTTCCCGGGAAAGGTCGCCGAGCACCCGTGCTCGGAAATCACTGAGCACCCCTAAGGTGCTCGGTACACTACTCCGCGAAAATTTCGCGGGATTATATTCCGAGCACTCGGCGAGCCTCATGTGGTCGGTAACTCCATGCCGACATGGTGCGAGCACCGGTGCTCGGTATATCTCCTATTGCGAGCACGTAGGTGTTCGGTAATCGTTTTACCGACAATTACCGAGCACCGGTGCTCGGTAAAATATCTCATTGCAGCCCACTCTCACTCCACTCCCCCCACCTCCATCGGCGCCCCACTCCCCCACCTCCACCGCCCCACTCCCCTAGCTCCACCGCCCTCTCAGCCATGCTGCCTATTTGCCGCCCCGTTCCACCGCAGCGTCACCCCTTCTCCGTTTGCATCCGTCGTGATTCAAGGTCGCCGCCCATGGTTCTGCCGCCGCTCCGTCCCGCTCCAGCGCCTCCGCCTGTGAGTTGCAGCTTTGTTGGCTCAACATATCTATAAACTTTTTAATACAAAGCTTCTGTGAATATAGCCAGCATATGATGGCTATAATTAT
>JAYDZE010479115.1:0-15911 GCA_034509125.1 Monilaria moniliformis
ATCGAGGAACAGGATGTGGAGGGAAGTGGGTTCACTAGTGTTATGGGTTTCGTCTCCTTCCTCGATGAGATCAACCAAGATGTGCTAGAATACATCAACAAACCAAATGGTAATTAGTGTTAAGAGAGTTTGCTTTGCATATACACGAGGAGTTGGAAAACAAAGCTGGGTAATTGTGGATACAGAGATTTCTTGTAGTTAGTTTCCCAAAGAGAGACGCAAAAACGTCGTCGTTGCTGGGAATGATGTTGTTAATCATGTATTAACTTTGGAGGGAATTCTGTGTTTATTTTCAGTTTCTGTATTTTGTAATATTAGACCATGGAAAGAGTTGATTAGTTTAGGATTCCAGATTCCAATTTCATCACCTTTTTTTCTTTTCTCGGTTGATCAGTCTATATTTTGGCCGATTGCAGGAATAATTTAGCATATTTGGCTCGGACTTGCACGTCGTTCTAACATTACCCATATTCTTTTATGGTGTCACTGATATTTTAGTAATCACTGAATAAAATTATAAATTAGTGTTAATGTTGTCAACCAATTTATATATATAACTTTCGAAGTTATTTTTTATTCTTTCAATAAAATATAGAGTGATACTATTTAGTCATTTTATAGCCATCCATAAAAAAAATTAGGAATAAAATATTAAATTAGTGGAAATGTCATTGACATTTATAATTTTATGAAACAAAATGTTGTTGGTTGCAAATGCAACATCTAGGAACGTATGGCCTAGCGAATTATTGCAGATTTATCTCTCTCTCTCTCTTATGAATTTATTGCATCTATGTACAATCGTGAATCTATATTACATAAGTTTTGATGTATATTTAGGGTTGCTAATATAGTTGAATAAATGGTGAAAATGAGTTCAATTTTTCGGCCACTTTTACTTAGTCAAATTTTACGTTATTTTTGTGTTTATACGAAAGTTCATATATATCCATAATTAAAAGCTCAAAATTTTTATATGATGAAAACATAATATAAGAACAAATTTGATGCATCACATTAAAAGGCCAACAATGACAGTTACAATGGACATGTACAAAGTGGGCGGTCAATTAAGAAATATATTAATACAAAGAACATATCTATAAAGTTTTTAATGGTACGCTCGATTAAGAAATTTTCATATCGAGTGTTCCATTAAAAAGCATATAGATTGTTCCATGCATTCAAGGATTACAATCTAAAAATTCTATACTAATCTTCGACTGCAGGTTGGAACCGCATGAAGAACCGCATGAAGAACCGATTTGCTAAACACCATCACATTCTTATGCTTTCGTAGTTAAAAACTTTATAGATATGTTGATCTCCTACAAACATCAAACGGAATAGACAAAAGGCAAAAAATCAAGAAAACATCAAACATCAATAAATCAAAAAAAATCAAACATTATAGGCAGAAAATCAACTTAAACATTATATATAGTAAATCAACACAAACACCAACAAACCAAATGGTAGGGCGAATGCATTGGTTTGGCCCTATTCTGAGCTAAGTTATTTGTTAAAATTTGATGCTCATGAGTTCATTGTTTTCTTTACATAGTCATAAGGTAGAAAATCAAGAAAACATCAAGAATCAACAAACTAAAACGGTGGACAAATCAAACACCGAGAAACACATGAATTCGAATTCGGGAAACAACAATAAACATCAATCCTCAAAATTTATAACCAAAAAAAGTTTAACTTTTTGGCATAAAGATGGAGAGAAATGTCGTAGGCAGTGGCCATGGAGGTAGGGAAAGGCGCAACAGCGCGCGGCGGCGCTGCATGTGCTGCGGCCGCAAATCGGAGACGAAGAGGTGGAGGCGGAGCAAACAAAGAGAGACAAGTAGAGAAAGAAAATGGTGGAGGCGGGTTCTTTAGAGAATAGAATGAAAAAGTGAAAGATGAAAAATGAAGGGGCGGGAATCCACGGGTTTGGGCTATGCCTTAAACAATAATGCTTTGCCTCATACTAATTCATAAAAACAGACACTCTCCTCTCCCAAAATCACTTCTACCCTTCTTTGACGCCATTACTTATTCCTCATACCTCTCATTGTGTTCGACCTCGGCTGAGAACCAACTGCAAGTGGCTGCCCTACTGCCTAGTGTTACAACATAATTTATCTTAGAATCATGGCAGAGTCTAGTAAGAGCACAAATGATTGAGTTATTTGGCGAGTGTTCTTACACTGAAAGTAATCCAGAGAACAAAGGTTTGAATGAATCTCCCGATCAAGACTGAGAAGATTCACATGAATTAGAATAGCAAAATCAAGAAGAGCAGATGGACGAAGAAAGTTCAATTGAAGTTGAAGAATTGCATGAGATTGATGTCGAAGCAATCGATGAGATGCTGCAAAATAGTCCTCAGTCCAGTGTGAAATTTACAACTAGGGAACTTCTCTTTGCAGCATATCAAGACAACGTAAAATGTAAAGATTTTAGTATATCAAATAGGAACAGAGACACCTCATGATCACATATGGAGAGGGGTAGAAAGCCAACTACTAAGAAGTCTACCAAGAGAATGAGTTGTTCTGCCTGTTTGTTGTTGTGGTCTTCGTAGTTTTTGCTGGTTTTTGTGGATTTCTTGTTATGTTCGTGTTAACTGTTGCTCATGTACATTTTTTTGAGATTTTTAATGTTATTAAAAAACTGCTTTTTATTAAAAATTGTGATGCCACATTGATTACTGCTATGATTTTTTCAATGCTTCTATTTTGTAAATGAATAGAATTGATGGTTGTTTTGTGAGGTTGTTTTGTAAGGTGTGTGAACTAAGAAAGTAATGTTATTGAACTTCTTATTCAACTGATGGTTGTTTTGTAATATTATTTGTGTCATTTTGGTCAGTGTGAACACATTTAATTACAAACGAAAAGAGGATAAAATTTAACCAAACGTTGTCATTTTATGCATAAGCACACGACGTCGTTTTGTTTCATCGCCGATTTTTCTAAGTAGGTATTATAGTATTATAATATGGTTTAATAACTGAATGAAATTTATAGTATTATAATGTATATTACATAATTAAATAACATGAAATTTTACAATGCAAATTACATAATAAAATACGACGAAATTTAACAATGCAGATTAAATCGAATTAATTATGTAGTGGACTTAGGGTTTAGGATTTATGATATTTTTTTATGAAAACTTTTGTTAAATCTTTGTTGGAAGATGAGGTGTTGCGTGAATTAGTATGGTAGGAGTTTCAAATTTATCAAATTATTTTTGTAATGTGTATGGTTTCCGGTTGAATTTCAATTGTTCCAAACAACTCACATTCACTCACTCATGCCCACTTTGAATTTGAAATATAGATTACATGATTAATGCAATGAAAATTTACAATGCAGACTAATTCGAATTAATCCTATAACTTTGAATTTTGTACAACGAAATACAAAAACAAATTAATGTAAACATGCGAGAATAAAGATGTTGAAGTGAGAAGTCACATTCATTAAAATTCATTCATTTCAATAGGTGAAAATGTAACATATTATTGAAAACTTATCCATCAAAACTTAATTTTTTTCAAAACTAAAACTAGTGCAATCTCACACAAATTCAAATAAATAACACTGAAAATACAATATCACTCACAAAACTAGTAATGAGAATAAAAAGATACAAGCTTTTTTCGCGTGGAACATTTTCCTTAGAGAGTGTCATCCTTTACCAAACCATTTTTTGATCTTATACAATAGCTAAAGTGGTAATTGGTGGATTCGGGGAAGATATTCAATTCTACATATTATATCAGTTCTACATATTTTTCAAAGGTCTCCATCGCTTTCTCTTCTGTTTCATAAGACATGTACATGCTTTCACTATAACCGATGACGGATGGTGTACACTTGTACTAGCTAGAGAATACGCTCGCTTGTAATCCTTCGCATACTACATAAAACTTATTTGTGTTGCTTCTTCTAGATTTCAATTTCATGATATTTTCTTTTGCAAAAGACTAAGAAATTATCACGCTAAAGAAGAGTAAGGATAATGACCAAGAATGGTGTTTATGTATCAGTGAAGAAGATAAGCAGAGAATGGCGTCTAATGTATAAATGAAGATGATGAAGAAGAAGAAGAAGAAGAAGAAGAAGAAGAAGAAGAAGTGGAAGAAAGAGAATGGAGAATGAAATAAGAGAATGAAAGAAGGAGAATGAGGTAACTAATGAGAATGACGAAACCTAATGAGTACTTATATCCAATAACCAAAACCCATCTACAATAATTTACTATATTTATTGAAAAGATAAAAAATAGATCAATTAGATATTATATTTATTAAAAGAACATAAAAAATAGTTGAAAATATTATATATGTAAATTAGTTGAAAGTATTAACATTAATTTATTATTTTATACAGTAAATTACTAAAATGTTTCCATTATGGGTGGCTATGGTATTGCTAAATAATCTTATCGTTTTTCGAAATTTATGCTTATAAAATATTGCATACTCCCTCCGTCCACCAAAAATAGTCTCATTTTTCCATTTTGGTCCGTCCACAAAAAATAGTCTCATTCCATTTATGAAAAAAATTTCACAACACAATACCCCTAAACATCAATTTATTTACAACTTATACCACTAGGATCCACCACTTTTTATCTATGCAACCACTTTTTCTTCCTCTCTCTCCTACTTTATCAACTACTTTTTCTCTCTCCAATCACTTTTTCTCTCTATCTCTCTTACTTTACCAATTGTGCATTAAAATCCGTCCACCAACGAGACTATTTTTGGTGGATGGAGGAAGTACTTTTTATAGGTCTGTTAATGGGCCTAATAAAATACACTAGCTTAGGTTTTGGGCCCATGTTTTAGAATTAAGCAAGCAAGCTTTTATATTTTTTCTTTTTCTATTTTTAATTTAAAAGGGCATTCTCATCTTTAATACAGCACATTCCACACACAAAATAATCATCATTCTGCAATCTCTCTCGCTGTTCTGCAATCTCTCTGCTTATTAGGTATTTACATATATGCATTTAGCCGTATCTATGCGTTATCTAGATTTATGCCAGCTGCGAAGCTCTTTCATATTCTAATTTACTACATTTTTTGCGTCTATAATTTTCGAATTTTAGGCCGTGCTTGTGTTATGTTTCGCGACTCCGATTTCTATGATATTCATCGTCTGTTGATCGTCAATTAATTTTTCTGTATCATAGTTTCCTTAATTTTGAAATAGTTTGGTTATTTGGCTCTGATTTTTAGGTATTATGGAATTTTGCCAGTTTCATTGACGCTAAGTATGGGATGTAATTTGTATTTCATTTCAAAGCAACATGCACACTGTTTCCATTTCATTTGCATCATTTTTGTTATTTGATATGATTGTGTATATACTCTGATTACAAGGCGGTATCTGATATTTTGCGTGCATCAGTATTTTGTTGGACTAGACTTTTCGTGAAACTCGGAGGATTCTGTCTGCAGGTTTTTTTGTGTATTCTTGATTTTCTTTTCTATATGGTGGAGTTTTGGGATTGCAAATGAATCAATGTCGATATTTACATGTGCTGAGTAGTGGTTGATCTATCTCTTTTCTATGGAATTAACTTTGATTGAGTTTCTTTTGAAGAACATAAATGTTCTACTGGTTTGTTGAGGCATTTTGCATTTGGATTGTTCTAAATGAGCTACAAAGAATGAGTTTATCTCCTTTTCATTGTTGTTGAATGCTTGTGATATTATGAGTTGAATATTTTGTTCCTATTGATGGATTCATAGGAAATTAAGATATGGTCTTTCTGTGGTCTATATATCCTATGTTGTAGTCAAGCATACTAAGAAAAGGAACTATATGTTACTCTTCCAATACATACTATTTTTTTCTTTTTTCTTTGACACATGTTTGCTGGTTTATAAGCTTGTTTTCTGGTTTATATCCTTAAGAACCCATTTTGTACACCTTCTAGAACATAGGTTCATCCTGTTCCTCTCCAGATTTGAGACACCAACAACTGTCTGGATTGTCACTGAAGAAATTTCTTAAAAGAGACAAACAGCTGCAGCTGCCTTGATTTTAATTACTAATTTCTGAACTTAGGAGTAATATATAGCCTAATTTTTCTGTGATTGTTATCTTAACTGAATGGTGTGTAAGACAAGGCTTTCAAATGCAAATACTATACAACAGCTACAGCAGTTTGGCTAAATGTACATAGTGCTAAAAGTTGACCAAAGAGTATGCTGGTGCTATAATTCTTTAGATAAAGTGCATATTCAACACTGGATTATTTAGTTAGGACAGTTTGAACCTCCTCTGTTGCTGACACAGGCCATGTATTTGACAGAAGATAACAGGTTGAACTGAAACATTTTTATCTTTTTGTTGATTATACAGTTAGACTTTCTGTTGAGCATGTGATTTTGGTCAGGTGTAGTAATTTATTTAGTTTAGAAATTTATGCACCTTGCTGACTGAAAAGATCTAAGATACTCTTGTTCAAATGTCAATGAACAGATCTGTCACATTGTGGATTTTGATCAAAGTTTATTACGTTGACAGGAAAATATTTTGTTTACATGGCGACTAGAATGGCTGCTAGATACATCTCACGCAGGCTATCAAGCGGCGGCAAAGTTCTCAGTGAGGAGGAGAAGGCTGCTGAAAATATCTACATTAAAGTGAGCAATTTTGGTATAACATGTTAGATGTAGGCTTGCCAGCATACTCTTTTGTGGCAGTTTTTCATGGCAAGTTGCGTTCTGCTCATCTTTCTCAGCTCTCCTGTCAAGAAACTAAATGAATTGCCTTAGAAGCTTGATATTCCAAATGTACACTTTGCTGATGAAGTAAGGTTCACCACATAGCTGAAATGACATTATTTATTAAATATGAGCGCAGACGTTCCAAGCAATGGGCAAATGTGTGGAGTGGGTAATGGGTTAAATTGTGACTAAAAAGTCATGAATTTGAATCCTACTGCCTTATAGGTCAAGCCTGTATCAGGTGGTTTGCCTCTTATGTATTTGAATTCCTACTGCCTTAGAGTAGATGTTACCTCTTGGCTTGGAATTTCATATCCCCCCCCACCCCCCCGCGACCGACCGACTCTCTCTGGGACATCAAATGATTGTGTTTGAATTCTTTGATGATAGGGAAATTTGTTTGTGGTCTTTTGTCGAGTGGATTCTTATACACCATATGGCTGATTACTTGGTTTGTTTTCCAGAGAGGGTTGTATATACTTGGTCACATGCTTATGATTATGATTCAATAAGATTTTGAATGCTCTTTCTTACTACAAAACTTTTCAAATTTCTGCAGAAAATGGAACAAGAGAAGCTGGAGAAGCTTGCTCGGAAGGTAGACATATATCGACATTGCACAAGTTTGTCCTTATTATCTTAATACTATTATATGTTCCCTCTCCATGATGAAGATAGTTCGATGTGGGTTTCTTTTGATCCTGTGAAACACCATGGACACACACACGCTTATTAGGTTGTTTTGTTGTTAATATAAATATCCCTACTCATCATGCGTTGTGATTACTCCTAGGGCCCCGCATCAGGTGAAACTCCAGCAGCAGGAAGCTCAGGATCTGTAGCTGATGCTAAACCAAGTGGTGGTGGCGCCTCTGAAACTCCTAACGTTTCAACTGACAAGCACAGAAACTACGGTGTTGTTGCTGGTATCGCTACCATGGCTGCTGCTGTTGGATGGTATATGGGTTCGAAGAAGAAACCCGTAGAAGTGCAGGACTGAGAAGATATCTCAAGAGTGAGAGCAGTATGTTGACGAAATAATAGCAGACAAACTCCATTGCATTTTGTTTCACAAGGAACTCCGAAATATGAGAATGCGGCTCGGCTGTTTGCCTGCTTGCAACGCTTCAGTTTTAGCTAAATGAGATGGCTTTATTTTGCTCGATTCAAGCAAATGCTCTTGAGAATTTATGTGCATGCTTAGTGTTTTCAAATTTACCCAAATGCCATTTAGCTGTAGCCGTGGGCAGCGACTCATTTTACATTTTTATGGGATTGCACAAGTGACGTGGCAAATCTTGAATGTCGCATATTATCTGGGCTCACTAGGCCTGCTTAAACTGTTAGTCGGTTATCGGTTAGATTAAGGTCGGTTAACCGATAACCGATTTCGTCGGTTGCGGTTCGGTATCGGTTAGTTCATTTCGGTTCGGTATCGGTTAGTTCATTAGTGATTGGTTTCGGTTTCGGTTAGCAAATTGGAGGCGTCGCGGAGTCGGTTAAACCGAACCGACCGATTAAGCAGGCCTAGGTCTCACCACAGACCAAAAAGAACTTTAAGCATGGGTTTTCGGCGTGTAAAAAGTCGATTTTAGTACTGACACAATTTTATCAGATGGGAAATTCATAAAATTTCGTAATTTGTACTATATCACTGTAAATCGCCATCCATGGGATTATTTATTTTTCTTCCCAATTTCTTCAAAGTTCCAATTTGGAGAGGCTTGGGCGGTTAGGCCTTAGAGCAACTTCAATTTCCAGCACACATGTTCTCGAATCAAGTTATTGATATCACACAAAAAGAATATTATTCGCAAGTATTCTATTTCAATTGTATATATTCACACTAAATAATCATGATCGAGATCAATATATAATAGCCATATAATATTACTTTTTATATTCATAATAGATGTGTATCTAATATATTGTTAATGATTCCAAAATTGATTTTTCAATTATGCATTGAATCATAATTAATGTACACTACTAATCAATATTCAATAATATTATTTAAAATTACACCACTAAATTTGGTCCAAAATTTGTTGCACCACCTTTTTATAGTAATTATGTACGGGGAAGGGAATGCGCCAATTTAGAATTTAGAGTTTAGATTTTAGAGAGTAGGGGCAATATTATGAGAGAGAGAGAAGATGGTGATGGTGATGATAATGAAGATTGAGCAAGTGCCCACTCGTTAACCAATACCAAAGCTCAATTTACTCCCAACTTCACACACGTCATCTGTCTCTTGTCACTTCTTCAACAACTCTTCAACTCCAACACGATTCAATGCAAATACTAATTCACTGCCATCCATCAAGATCCCTTTTATGAATCCCACGTCTCCCACTTTACCATTCCTTCAATCCGACTCCTTCAATTCGCCATATAATATTCACCCCTCATTAAACCCCCCCTTCCCATTCCAACCTTACACCCCCCCCCCCCCCGGTTTTCTTGCATGGCTACATCTTTCTTCACCACCACGCCGAATCTAATTTCCCCCATTCGCTTTTTCGTGCTCAACACAAAGAACCCAGTTCGTTTCTTGATAAAAAACCCGAATCTTGACAGGTAAAACTATTGAACTTTTCTCGTTTTTGTTTTGTTTACTATGACAGAGGTGTTGCATTCACCCTCTTCTTCATCCTCCCCTTCGATTTCCACGCCCACGCACAATCACGCGCTGTTTCAGCCGTATGGGGGTGATGAGATAGGTGCTAGGATGAGAGAGGAGGAAGAAGTGAGGGAAAAGGGGGATAATGAGAGGAGGGATCAGCTATCCGTTTTGGCATTGTTGGTTGCTCTGTTCAGAAAGAGCTTTTGGGCGACTTGCAAGACGGGAAGCGACGGTTTTTCCAACGCCGGTGGTGGTATGGATATCGGGTGGCCGACCAATGTACAGCATGTTAATCATGTGACTTTTGATAGATTTGATGGTTTCTTGGGGTTGCCTGATGAGTTCGAACCTGAGGTTCCTAGGAGGGCTCCAAGTGCTAGGTATTTGTTCATCATACTTTGCTTATTGAATGGAAGTGGTTTTAGACTCTGTCGTTGTGTAACAATAGTGTGAATTGCTACGATGCTTGTTGGACTGTTTCTTGTGTTTCTGGTTTTGCTGAATTTGAATGATTTAACTGGGTGTAATTTCTTTTGGCCGTTTTAATGATCTTCTAAATTATCTGTTTTAAGTTAATTGACTAGGCTGGATATTGGCACTTATTACTTATGCTATAATCCAATAAAAGAGATGGAAATTTGTTCCTTTTTAGAATGATTCGTGCAACCTATTAATGTTATGGTAATTGTCTTATTAACTTACCCCGGCTGCTTAGAAAGCAATTCATAAGTGGAAACGTTGATGAATGATAATCATCATTTCTCCCTGTGTAAATGAGACTTCCCTCTGAATTAGGTATGTAATTAAGCGCTCAAGTTTTATCCGATTGGGTGTTTCTTATGTGGAACATAGAGTGATCTCATGGCATCATTGACATTTCTGTTGTTGGAATACTTGGTTCTACTTTTGTGTTATACTGAGCATTAAACATGGATACATCAGCTATGAATATGTTTGGTGTTTTGTTATATTAATATATTATCATAATTTATTATAGCTATCAATCATCTGCAGTCTTTTGAATGGAATTCTAGATCCCAGAGATTATTACTTAAACACAATTTCTATAAAATGCTATTGTGTTCTCTTATCTTTTATTTTGTTGCTGTCCTTCCTCACTGGACTTCTGCTATGGGTATCTGTGTGCAGTGCGACTGTTTTTGGAGTTTCTACAGAGTCAATGCAGCTATCTTATGATCACCGAGGCAATAGTATCCCTACTATCCTCTTGCTTATGCAAAGACATTTGTATTCTCAAGGTGGCCTTCAGGTGCATTATCTTTTACTTTGATATGTCCAAAAATATTCTGACAGCAGGTTTCAGGCTGAAAATTCTAGTCATTGCTTTATTTGTATTATTGAATTACCAGACTCTTACAGTGGTAACAATTTCATTTGCAGGCTGAAGGTATTTTCAGAATAACTGCAGGAAACAGCCAGGAGGAGTTTGTTAGGGACCAACTTAACAGAGGTGTGGTTCCAGAAGGGACTGATGTACACTGTTTGGCAGGCCTAATCAAGGTAACTCGCATACTATATCAAGGTTCTTTTGCATATATTTGCTTATGTGACTTGTTAGCGCATAACCTTTTTATACTGCTGAACCTGTCTTCCCCTATTTATAATGTATATAGATACTTGTGCTGGCATAGCTGTGTTGAACTTGTTCTTTTTTGATATAATAATTAAGACTTCAATTATATCCAATATCACAGTTTATTATAATTTTCCATGATTTGCAACTAACCTTGCCTATGAGGTGGATGTATTCTTGTTCATTTTGTGACTAAGGCTATAAAACTATCTAAATTTATGTACCTTTTGGATGATCTGAATTCTCAGTTTTAGGAGCCATCTTGTAGAACCCCCTCTGCTCACAGGATAAACTAGGCATTTTGAAGAACTACATGTCGGTTCACATGAAATCGTCTTTTTATAACTGCAAAATCATGATAGTTAAAATTTAGTTATGTTAGATACATTAGGATTTAATGAGGGGTAGAGCTATTGACAACAGGAAACTGGTGGTAGCATTCTAGTGATTTCAAATCACAGACTGTTTTCTTTGGCCCTTTTTCTATATGTTGGTGTTCTATCTGACCGATATAAGACCCGATTTCTTAGATATTACAGAGGTTCAGTGAGCACCATGCCGAATCTCCTTACCAGTTTCTTCTTTTCCACTTTGGCCAATATGAGTTCACCTGGTAATAGCAGTTAAAACCAATAAAAACATAATGCTAAACCATATAGGCTTCAACTTCTTGTAATACTCTATAAATTCTTACTGTTAATATATCTTGCTATTCGAGTCCAGCTTCAGTCTTCAATTGTTTTCTTTCAATTGTTAATTCTTCTGGTCTTTATCTTCAAGAGCAGTAGATAATTAATCTGATTTGTTTTTCAATATTCAAATGCATTAGTTAATGTATCTAGTTTCAGCTTGAAATGCTGTGTATGTGAATGGCTCTATCTATTGGCAAGTTTTGATTTCATGCACAAAGAAATATATGCATGATCAAGGAAACTGTTGATCATCAAGCAAGACTAATACGGCTTTCTGTTGCAGAACCACTAGCTAATGCTTCTCATTTGATTTTTGTAGGCTTGGTTCAGAGAACTTCCAAATGGACTACTGGATTCTCTTTCACCCGAGCAGGTGATGCAATGCCAGTCAGAAGATGACTGTGATGCGCTCATAAGGCTTCTACCACCAACAGAAGCTGCTCTGTTGGACTGGGCAATCAACCTAATGGCAGATGTAGTCCAGCAGGAACTTTTTAATAAGATGAATGCTCACAACATCGCTATGGTATTCGCTCCTAACATGACACAGGTAACTCTGCATTTGGTTTCTGACACCGACAACAATTTTATACGTCTTTGATGCCTCCTACACTAAAATTTTCAATGCAGAAATAAACTTCCTCACTAACGTTTCTTGGCATGATACCTATCTTTTGATTTTAGTCAATATTTTGGACGCATGTAGGTCAAGTGGACAAGAACAGTTCAAAACTGAGATTCATGTAGGTTTAGCCCTCTGATAGTCATCTACTCATAGAGAACAAATTTCTGTAAGAGGCACACTCCAGTGCATTGGATGCATGGTGCATCCATCTTAAATAAGTCCTAATTGTGATTAATAAATCCTAACTACAGATTAATTAACCTAATTGGAGACTGGTGAACCCTAATTGGGGGGGGGGGGGGGGGATGCACCAAACATCCGGATGTACACAATTTTTTGCCTTTTTTAAACCCATTGAAAAGCATTTGGGCTAATTTTGATAAAAGATTCCCTTGAATGGGTCGGTTTTCGGATCTGTAACTGATATTTGTAGAAGAAACGAAAAGGATTTGATCTCAAGGAATATCTGCTGTATATGGCACACATTAAGAGAGCCTTGCTTATATATCTCTCCAAATATTTCTGCACAATATCTTTCTGTTTCACTTTCTAATGCGGTTGGGGTTTGGGTTACAGATGGTTGATTCATTGACGGCGTTGATGTATGCTGTACAAGTTATCAAATTCCTAAAGACTCTTATAGAGAAGACGCTACGAGAAAGGGAAGATTCCATCATGGAGCCATCTTGTGTTCCCCATATGGAGTCTTCTGATGACAACGGGAACCAGAGCTCTTCAACGCTGTATCATGACAGTCGGGCTGAATCAAATGAAGAGACAGTACACGATTTTGTGGCAGAGGATCCTGGTTCGGACACTGATTGGGAGTCGGGCCAAGTGGAGAACATCAGTGATGAGGATTATCACAGCTATTCGACTTGCAGTGTAGAATCCGAAGAAAGTGTCACTTGTGGAACTCCTCGAGGCGATGGAGTCGTTCAGAATCGGGTTGGAGAGAGCACGAGGAGGCAAGCAGATGAGTTGAGCAAATCTCAGTCGAAAAGTGAAGCTGCGGGTTCGGCTATGAAGATGGATAGCAAGGGCAAAGGAAGCAGCAACTTGAGCCGTATTAACTCTATGACTGAATGGTTTGAAGGATGGCGCTAGCCTAGGCCAACACTCTTTCCCTCATCTATGTCTAAATTGTCTAATGCTTTTAACTAGTTACTATTTAGTTTTTGTTAATTATTATGGCTTAATATTCAAATTATTGACCTTTTAACGGGATATTATCTGATTGTGGTAGGACCTTTTTACAAATGGGAAAAGATAAATGTATATAAATTATATATATAATAATATCCCTAAATTTTAAATTGAATCGGATCAGCTTTATTTAAATTGATTTTATTACTAATTATATTATTTCTTTACTAAAATGCTCTTATTATATTTTCAAAAATATGATTGAAAAATTGATTTGATAGATCTTCCAAACAGAATCATAAAGATAACTTATAGATCAAAATTTTAGTTAGTTCCTTACATTCACATATAATAAATTTATATATGATTTTCAATTTGATTTGGAAATAAATATGTAGTTATCAAATAGAAAATTTAATCTTTTCCTAAATCTACAAATATCTTAATTTGGAAAAATTAATCTTTTTCTAAATTATTATAGAAGGATAAATATATAATATATTAATTTATTATAAATTAATCAATATTTGTAAACTATTTTTAAATATAATATACCTAAAAAGCTTGATTATGTATGTACATTTATCCCTACTCTTAACAAAAATATCTTGAAATATACACAATTACAATTAAATATTCGGATTATCACAAAACTAATTAGAAATTCATAGAATTCAAGATTTGGTCGCAGAATGAATATGTGGCTTGTTTGACATTTGATTTGGATTTTAGGACAAATATATTGAAATGAGCTAGCACTAAAGTGATGTTATTTCTAATATTAAAAGAAAAACAATAAATGAATTCTAGTGGTAGGAAATTGAGTTTTGTGACATTTTTTGGAAGTTTTGTTTTAGTTTGAGTATTTAATTATAATTGTGTATAGTTCGAAATATTTTCATTAAAATGCCAATATATTTAACAATAATTGTGTATAATTTGAAATATGAAAAAAAGATAAATAGTTAGAATATTAAACCATTTTTATAATGTAGGTCTGAAGCTAAAATTCAATGGGACCAGAATTTCGGCCGTCGTTGTATTCAAAGATTCGGAAATGGGTTTCCAATCCAATATCACGCCCATATGTTGGATGGATATAATAAACACCAAATTTAGGGCAAATGTACTTTTCTAGTTCAAATTATACCCATTTTTCAGAAATATCTCATATCTTTAATAATGACAATGTAGATTCAATAAATTAATTTTGCTTTTAAATTTAGGTTGAGTCACTTTTACGACACCGAAAAATCGTGGTGGCAATTTTAAATTGCCAGCACCATTTTTCAATATAATCTATCGAACACTAATATGTCAGTGTTAAAAATATGTAATAATGAATTCATTTAATGACTCTTGAAATATCTCAAATTAAATTCTTGAATCCTAATGTAATTTGGGTCTTGTTAAGTGTAGTTATGAAAAGTCCAGGTCTTTGATTGCTTCGCAGTTGCTACCATCTAACGTTGCATCGTGGATCGAATTAAGGGCTCAATCACTTTCTTGCGACTACTTTGAGCTATTACTCATATATACAGAGGATCAATTTGGTATATTCTCAATCTTTTTGTATCTATACATGCAACAATCTAGATATTGCTACTTTGGAACGCTTCATTTACTAAAAAATAATTAGGTAGTGCACCAAATGAGGATGTTATTACGACTGGTGTCTTATTTTATTCTGGTACATCTAAGTGAAAATTAATAAATTCTAATTAGAAATTGATAAACTCTAATTAGAGATCTGTAATGGTTATCTATCTCACGAGGCTTATGATATGAAGACGAAATACCGTCGCGTGATACGTATTATTAGTTGGATAAAATATGAAGATAAAAATAAAATTATAGACAAGTAGGTTACAAAATCATCCTAATAATTAGATTTTGGAGAAAGATTATGAGGCTTGAATGTTAGAATTTGCAACAACCAACGTATATATATAAAAGCTAATTATTCCACTAATTGAGAGGCAGCCCGGAATCGCCGCATCCCTCATCAATCCACAGACCACAATCTTTGACTTCATCAACAAAAAATTTAAGATGTTCCTGTTCCCGTCTATCTCTCTACCAATCTCTCTCTCTCTCCTTGAGTCCACCCACACAGACACAAACCACGTATTAATGCTCACCAGAAATTAGTATTCTCTTCATATTTACCCATTTTCCCATTTCTCATTATCTTTAATGGGCTGGGGAAAAGTTTAGAGGGAAAAAAAGGCGAAGTTAATCACAAGAAAAGCAAACCAAATGGCAACCAACGGTGCCATTGCCTGATAATCCAACACATTGAATCCATGAAAGCTGGAGACAGTGATCATCATCACTACCACTACCACCATTCTTTTACAGAGATAATTGGTTAACTCTACCTCAAGGAACGTCTCGATCAAGATGTTGGGTATGGAATCAAAAATAGTGCTTATGGCACTTTGATATTTGGAGAAATATGATATTGAATATGATTATTT
>JAYDZE010479226.1:0-15910 GCA_034509125.1 Monilaria moniliformis
CTCTTGTGAATGCCCTCCTCCACCAAAGGTGACATCCACATAAGTTCCATCCTCATCTTGTACCAGTGCATCAACAGCCTCCTTCAGAAGGACTGGATCATGATACATCGTCAACATCGTTTCCAAGTGCTCCCATCACCTCTTCCGCCAAGTCTGCGAAATCAACATCTGCACTCATCACCTTACTGTATGCGTCTTTGTCCCAAATCTCAATTCGCTCCCCGTTGCCACATACTTTGATCGCCTTCTTAATTCCTGCATGCTCAAGGAGCGTCTTCGGCATCAACAGTCTTCCGGTTCCATCCAACTCAACCAATGTTGCACCATTGTGGAACCTTCTCACGAACTGCTCATTCTTTCGAACGAACCGGTTCAGTCTGGCGAGCTGCTTCCTAATCACCCCCCACTCTTTCATAGGATACAAGACAAGACACTTCTCGAATACGTTGCGGTTCACAACGAATCCTTCGTGCAACACGTCTGCCAGCTGTTTTTTCAAACCAGCTGGAAACATGAATCTTCCCTTTGCATCCAATTTGCAATCGTATTCCCCTAACAGACTTAACATGAAGCATTTATAGGATTGGCGGTAAAAATATAAATAATTTTACCACTTTCTCCCACTATTTACCACTTTTTACCACTTTGTTGAAAACTTTGTTTCGCTCAGAATATTGTATTCCTCATGTTTATCGGGATGGTCTGAATAGCCTTATGAAGCGCACTTTTAGATAGAAGAATTCACAAATAATTATTTTACATTTGGTGAAACCTACGTAGGTAGATGGGACATGAAGTAGACATAATAGAAGAGGGTGGTTTTAAGTATCTTGAGAAAGGTGAGGGTCACACGATCGTTATACTACATGGGCTTTTCGGAGCGTTGAGTAATTTTGCTGATCTCATTAATCACTTTGCCAGAAGACACCGGGTGATTGTTCCTATCATGCCATTATATACGATGCCAGTGCTTGACACAAATGTCAAGAAGCTTAGCAAGCACATTGAAGAGTTTGTAGAGTTTAAGAAACTGGATCAGTTTTCCTTACTGGGAAATTCTCTTGGAGGTCACGTTGGTTTGGTATACACATTGGCTAATATGCCTAAAGTACACTCACTGATTCTAACAGGTAGTTCGGGACTCTATGAGAATGCATTTGGTGGCTCATTCCCCAGAAGAGAAGACAAGAACTTCCTTAGAGAAAGAATTGCTGTTACCTTTTATGATCCAGAAATGGTAACTGATGAGTTGGTTGACGAAGTCTTCGAAATTGTGAATGACCGTCAGCAGTTAGTAAGGATACTTGCACTCGCTAAATCGGCAATTCGTCACAACATGAAATCAGATCTTGCCTCTTTCAAGTTACCAGTATGTTTGATCTGGGGTAAGAACGACAACATTACTCCTCCTGAGGTTGCCGAAGAATTCAATCAACTACTCCCGACTTCCGACTTATATTGGATAGACCACTGTGGTCATGCGCCAATGATGGAGCAGCCTGAGGATTTCAATCAAATCCTTGACAACTGGTTCAAGGAGCGCTTTCAATTTGAGACCTCCGAAATAGATGCAGGTTAAGACGGCAGAATTTCTGGTTAGCTCTGCGAAACTGGATCAATGCCCACCTGCTGACAAACCAGAATACGCATTCATTGGAAGATCCAATGTGGGAAAATCTTCATTGATCAATATGCTAACCAACAGCAAAGGGTTAGCGAAGGTATCAGGCACGCCTGGAAAGACGCAGTTGATCAACCACTTTCATGTTAATAATGAATGGTACCTCGTAGATCTTCCTGGTTATGGTTATGCGAAAGTTTCCAAGGGTAAGCGATTTCAATGGAACAAAACCACCAAAGCGTACATCCTTGGAAGAGAGAACCTATTGGGTGTGTTTGTACTGGTTGACAGTCGACATGAACCACAAAAAATTGACCTGGAGTTCATGGAGTGGCTCGCAATAAATGGTGTTCCATTCGTTATGGTATTCACCAAGGGTGACAAACAATCCAGCAGTGCGTTGAACAAACAAGTGACCACATATCTGAAGAAGATGTTGGCGGGAATTTGGGAAGAAACCCCTAAATACTTCATGACATCAGCCAATACAGGTTTGGGCAAGGATGACATCCTCACCTTCATTGAAGAAGTTAACAGTACTTGGGATTAGTCTCTAAGGAGCGTAATATGTCCTACCTGGCTGTAATCTGTTCCTGACAAACCAGTTGCTTTCAAAGTATAGTAGTAAGTACCTGCTGAAGCTTCAACGCCAGCAGTAGTTCTACCATCCCAATTGATTTCTCTGGCAGTTGTACTGAAGATGGTTTGACCCCATCTGTTGTAGATTACCAATTCGTATTCAAGTATACCTCCGCCAGGGATTGTAAGAAAGTCGTTTCTTCCGTCACCATTAGGGGTAAACACGTTAGGCACGTCAATTCCCTCAGCCTGGATCAACACGAAAGGTTCTTCCGTCCAATCTGCCCATGCTGGTGCATTCACATAATTGTAATTCGCACCTGCAGTATGTGCAGAGGTTCCGATTTCGTTCCAGTAGCCATTGGTTGGTGTATTCCATTGACCCATGGCACTATACACTCCATCAGCAGCTGGATCATAATGCAATTCAATAGAAGCATTGTCAGTTCCAGATGATCTATTGATCACATGATAGTACGCTGTATTTGCAGAAGCCGTTGCCAACGCAGATTCGATCTGATTTGTTGGGTAACCATCTGCAGTACCATCGTTATTTGCCAGTCTAGCTGTATAAGTATTTGCCGCAGTTGAAACAGGCGTAATATACGCAGGTCTGTATCGCGTAGTACTCAAACTGCTTCCTGTTGGGAAAAAGTAGCTCATCGCCTGATTCGTATTTCTTGATAGCGCACCACCAGCAAGACTACTTACGAATCCTTCTGAACCATAAGCGTTGTTGTTCATTACTGCTGCTGGAGCGTTTGTTGTAACAAACATTGTGTTTACATCTGTAGCAAGCTCAAGTGAATTGAGTTGCAATGAATTTGAAGTAAATGCGTCAAGCGTTTGAGTTTTCACACCTGAACCGGAAATCTCCAAATCCCAAAATGTTGTTTGATTAGCACCTGTGATCAACTGATTCGCTCCGCTCAAGTTAACATAGCTGGAGTCCGTTTGGAAAGTTGAGTTGTTAGTCCAATCACCCTCTACATAGTAATCACCATTTCCAGACACAACACTGGCATTGTTAATGGTGAAATTCCCGTTAGCCACACTATTGGCAACATTGATGCGTCCTTCATTATCTAGCGTAGCTGTGGCTCCATTGGTTTCCGCATCTCCATTGATGTGAAGAAGCCCACCTGTAGTAACCTGAATTGTAGCACCATTAGAATAGAAAAGCTGACTGAATGCTGATGTACTAATCAGACCAAGAGCAAGCGTTAAAAGGGAGAGTAAAGGCTTGTTCATTAAGCTATGGTTAGAGTTAACATAACAAAATAACCACTTTTTAGCGTAAAGTACAAGCATTCAAGACCTTATTGCGGACCGTCTTTAGCTGCAATTTCTTGTGCCTTCGCTGCAAATTTTTGGCCTAACTCCCGTAATTCGTGTGCCAGTTCAACATCAGAGGTGGCTCGTTCAAGGGTATCGGCCATTGTCATTAAATTCTGGAAACAGAAGTCTCTCATCTCATCTACTTGCATTTCCTGATTCCAAAGATCAATGCGCATTAGTCCTTTTTCCTGATTATCCCAGATTGCTAACATAAACGCCTTACAATCTTGCTTCCCGTTAGTGCCGCTATCTGGTGCTTCCCATTGCAGTTTACTTGGAATATGGTTCTCGTTAAGCTCCACATTCAACTTAATCTCTGATTGCTTCATTAGCTCGCTTTTGGTTTGTATCCAGACTTATTCAATAATTTATCGTAATCCTGCTCACGAAACATTTCCTCCAAACCTACGTCATTTGAATTCATGTAAGCACGTACGACTTGCCAACCTACCCATTGACCCGCTCTTCCCGGGGATCCTTCTGGGAAACCGGGTGTGAATGGTGCTTCACCAATTAGCTTCGCCTGTGTTGCAGGGTCGTTATCAAAAAGCATCTTATTCGTAACAAGGTAATTCCATATTTCCGCCTCGTTTGCAAAACACCACTCAACTTGCGCACCTGTGTATCCAATCTTCAGTGAATCTGGCCACTCGGGTAGTAAAACATCCATAGCGTATAGGAGTTTGCCGTGGTATAACATATGATCAAGAATTCTCTTTCTCTCCTGTTCAACTGCAAATGTCTCATTAACCCAGCCTTTCAAGCAATCTACCGTTATACCCTTTCTACTCATTGATAAGACCTTGTAATCTGGGATTCCAAGGCGCTTATAAAAGTCAAACTTGTTGCCTAAGTACTTCTCAATAGGGATAGCTATTTCATCATCGAGAATAGCACTTGGGTGATTAAAATGGGAGTAGAACGTGGTGAATTCTGGTACTGATTGATCAGGAAAATGGTACTTGAAATGCTTGAAGCCGTACTCAAGATCCTTGACCACATCGTCAAGCTGCTCAAATTCTGCAGCACATGGTGGGTATACCTGCTGCACATCAGGATCAAAAAGAAAAGACCTCACACCATAACTCAACGCTGGATCAGAAGCTGTACCTACCTTGATTATCTCCTCAACAAACAACGGAAAGAAATCCGGGTACTTCTTTGCAAGTTGGTCCAAAGCTTCATCTGGAAGGCTGTCATTGGTGAGTGCAAATAGGTCCTGGTCAAAACGTTTTACTTTGATGTCTACCCGAATATTTGTGGTGTCAACAATGTGCGGATTAGACTCTCCACAACCAGCAAACACCAGCATGGATGCTACAATTGTCAGGATTTGGAACGGTCTGTGCATTGGTAAAAAAAACTTATAATTGCTTGCTAAGAATAAGAACGCCAAAAGTATGAAAAAGATATATCTGATTCTGATTACTGTATTCGCTGCTAACACTGTAATGGCGCAGGAAGGTGACGAATTTGACAAGAAATGGAGATTTGGTATTAGTGGTGCTCCAAGCATTAATTGGTATCAACCGGAGAATGAGAAAAAATTTAGCAGCGGTGGCTCTGTTGTGAAGTTCGGTTGGGGTCTGGATGTAGAGAAAACACTCAGCAAAATTGTAGCTTTTGAATTTGGCGTGCAGTTTAACTATGATGGCGGCATCATCAACTTTGGTGGCACAGACACTTCTTCTTATTACATGAACAAAGACGAAGAGCTCCAAGAAATCAAAGACATTGACTTCAGCGACACAACATTAACATACGATCTCTTCAGAGTGAACAGTCGCACGTATAATATGACCTATGTGAACATCCCTATTGGCATCAAATTGAGGACCAAAGAAATCGGGTACATGACATACTACGGGAAGCTTGGGATGAATCTAGGGTTTAAATATAAAGGCAGGAGTAATGATGATGTTACTCCGGCTACAGTAAGTTCAGCAGTAACCAAAGAAGACATTAACATCGAAAGAGATATGAATCTATTCAGAGCGCAAGTACATATTGGTGGCGGTGCTGAATACACCGTGTCAGGTTCAACTGCTCTTGTATTTGGAGTAGGATATAATCTTGGAGTGAATAACGTTATCAAGAAAGAATCACGACACATTTTTGACACTTCAAACGCAAGTATCTCTCAAAACGCGACACCTCATAACGTCCAATTCAAAGTGGGCGTTCTCTTTTAAGTACTGATGAATTGTACTGCTGTTGAGCAGCATATTATAGCATGGCTCAAAGACTACGCATCCGATGCTGGAGCACGTGGTTTTGTTGTAGGAGTATCAGGAGGTATTGATTCGGCAGTAACCTCAACGCTGGCAGCTAGAACTGGTATGCGCACGATCTGCGTAGATATGCCAATACATCAACCAGACGCGCAGGTTCAAAGAGGTGTAGCACACATTGAAAGCTTAATTGGTAGTTACTCGAACGTGGAATCGAATTTCATTGAGTTGAGTGATGTATTTGATCAGCTGGTAACCGCACTTCCTGATTGTCCAGAGATAGAATTGAAAGACCTGTCTCTCGCTAATGCACGTGCAAGACTTCGAATGACGGCATTGTATCATATTGCCCAAATCAATGGCCTGCTAGTCACAGGGACTGGCAACAAAGTGGAAGACTTCGGTGTTGGGTTCTTCACCAAGTATGGTGATGGAGGTGTAGACATTAGTCCAATTGCCGACCTGAACAAAACTGAAGTATTCGAGCTTGGCGCTCATTTGAGAGTTGCGCAAGAAATTCTTGAAGCACCACCTACTGATGGGTTATGGGGAGATGATCGAACTGACGAAGATCAACTTGGGGCTTCTTATCCCGAACTTGAATGGGCTATGGAATTCACTGGAGATCCAGTTGAATTAGAAGGGAGACAAAAGGAAGTATTTGAAATATACAAGGGCTTCCATAGGAGAAATCAACACAAAATGGGTGCTATACCTGTGTGTAAGATTAGTGCGGAGATAAAGGGATAAGAATGAAAATCAGCGTCAAACTTACCCTTGCTTTTTTCTTTATTGCGTTCCTACCCATCCTCATTGTAGGATACATGTCTTATAGAACGGGGAAGCATTCGTTGGAGGTTGAGGCGTTCAACAAGCTCACTGCTGTTCGTGAAATGAAGGCCAGTCAGATTGAAGATTATTTCGATCAAATACACGATCAAATACTTACACTTTCTTCAGACCCAACAGTCAAGTCAGCCATGGTTTCGTTAAAGAATGGCTTCAATACTGTTGAAGAGGATTTCAAACTTCAAGGGGGTGACATTGCCCAAAGTCATGTGCGTGTTAAAGATTATGTAGACAATAAGTATATGGTCAGGTTAAAACCTAACCTTCTCTCCAATGAAGAAGCCGTAAGTGAACTATCTGTTCACACGCCTACCCTTATTCTACAAGACTTGTATATAGCTTCCAACCCACACGATGTTGGTGCAAAACATGAAATGTATGATGCATCAGACGGCACCAGCTATTCTGCTGCACACAAAGAATATCATCCCTTCTTCAAAGAATTTCTTGAGAAATTCGGCTACTATGACATCTTCCTTGTTGATAATGAATCGGGGCATATCGTTTATTCTGTTTTCAAGGAAATGGATTACGCTACTTCCTTAAAAGATGGTCACTACAAGAACACAAACATCGCCAGCGCTTTTCGGGAAGCCGCAGCCGCTGGCAATCCAGATTTTGTTGAGCTAGAAGATTTTAAACCTTATCACCCGTCCTACAATGCCCCCGCTTCGTTCATCTCTTCTCCAATCTATGTAGACGGAAAGATTGAAGGGGTGTTGATTTTCCAAATGCCTATCGCCAAGATCAATGGGATTATGACCAACCACAACAGTTGGGAAGAAGTTGGGCTTGGTAAGTCTGGAGAGACCTACATTGTAGGTGAAGACTACCTGCTCAGAAACCAAAGCAGGTTCCTTATCGAAGACCGGGATAACTACTTCAAGATGATTGCTGGCCTTGGGGTTGACAGTAACACTATAGATCGGATTAAAAATTTCAATAGTGCAATTGGTTTGCAAGCGGTTAGAACCGAAGGCACGGAAGCAGCTTTACGAGGTGAGACGGGCACCAAAATTTTCGATGATTATCGAGGCGTTTCGGTTTTATCAGCCTACAAACCCCTCCAATTAGAGGGCATGCATTGGGTTATCATGAGCGAACTTGATGAGGAAGAAGCTTTCATAGAGGTAACCTCGTTAAGAGATGACATCATGTATACTTTAATTGGGTTGGCCTTCCTGGTGATGATCGCAGCGCTTGTCATCGCACGCCAGATCACTAGACCGCTCAAGAAACTTACTGCTGGAGCAAGAGATCTTGCCCGCGGAAACATGGATGCTGATGTTAGCATCAGGAGATCAGATGAGATTGGGATGCTGGCACTAAGTTTCAGAAAGATGCAGGAAAGCATTAAGAATCTGATTGATGAATTGAAGGAAATCAACCATAATCTGGAAGACAAGGTTGAAGAACGAACTCAAGAGATTCAATACCAAAAAGATATACTGGAATCGAAGAACAGAGAAATACTCGACTCGATTAATTACGCAAAGCGATTACAAGATGCTATTCTACCTACCAGACAGGTCTTCAAGGCTAATCTTCGAAGGAGTTTCGTGCTGTTCAAACCTAAGGACATTGTATCTGGAGACTTCTATTGGATGGAGCCAATTGAGGATAACAAGGTATTGCTTGCAGTGGTTGACTGCACTGGCCACGGTGTTCCCGGAGCAATGGTAAGTGTTGTTGGAGCAAATAGTTTGCACCGGTGCGTAAACGAATTTGGACTGCGCGAACCGGCCAAAATTCTTGATCAGTTGTCAGACATTGTCACAAAGACTTTTGAGTCGGATGAGGAGGAAGTGAGAGATGGGATGGATATGTCTTTGGTTTCACTGGATTTTGATAATCACCGTTTGCAGTATTCCGGAGCAAACAACCCTCTCTGGGTTGTTAAACACGATACGAAAGAACTTATTGAGATTAAGGCCGATAAGCAGCCAATCGGACACTACGATTACCGCAACCATTTCACTAATCACGAATTACAACTAGAATCAGAGGACTGTGTGTATTTGTTTTCCGATGGTTATCCTGATCAATTTGGTGGGGAACGGGGTAAAAAATTCAAATACAAGACCCTAAAAGACCTGTTTGTAGAGATTCACGATCATTCTATGCAGAAGCAATTAGAGATCCTTCAAGAAACCTTCACCGTCTGGCGAGGAGAGCTGGATCAGATCGATGATGTCTGTATCGTTGGCGTTCGCATGTAATTCGGAACGGTTTTTGTGACAGTTTGGTTAACCAAACTACTATGACGCGCAATCATTTCAATCGGTTTTGGGGGATAACCGCACTTATTGGTGCCATTGCATTAATGGGTTGTAAAAAATCCCCCCCTGTATTCGCTTCATCCGAGACTAAGATGATCGGTTCCTGGGAATATCAAAAGGTGAGATTCACTAAAGAATGGTCTGTATCCAGCCAAGATGAAACCGCCAATTATCAATCGTTTGCAGTTACTTTTTTCGATGATGGCACTACATCGTTAGTGGACCATGGCACAGCAGACACACTTTTCGGAACATGGAACATCACCCAGCAGGTCCAGACAGTATTCTATGATGAAGACCCTCAACAGCAAATTATCGAGGAGCTCAACGCCAGCTATGTAGATCAATCTTCTGGAACAATTCAAGATTGGTATTGGGAAAACCTATCGGTTTGTTCCAATACAATACGAGGCACCGAACAGGTGCCTCGCGGGAGATATAATTATGTGATGCGGAGGACTAACTAATCCGGTAGGACCAGAATTGGAACCTTGCTCTCCATGATCGTTTCTGCACTGACACTTTCATGGAACAAGGATTCCATCCATCCTCGATCTCTTCGCATTACTATTAGAAAGTTGATGTCGTTTTCCTTGGTATAGGTTAGAATACCATCAACAACATCTTTGAATGGTGTGGTTTCAACATCATGCTCCACACCATTGAACTGCAAACCACTTTTGTGCGTGCGTTGTTCTCTGGTGCTATAATCCACAGGATCATTCTCAACGTGGAAGCCTGTTATCTTGGTATTCCAGCTCTTGTTCATGTAGCCAGGAACCCAATGCTCCAGTTGCACCTTTTGATCTATATTATCAATTGCCACACCTATGTGTGTTGGCGGAACAATCGTTTTAGTTCCAGGGACCATAAGCAGGGGACATTCAACTGACTTCAGGATGGAAGCTGCATTACTACCAATGAAGGCTTTCTTCCAACCTGACGCACCATGGCTTCCCATAGCTATCAGGTCAATGCTGGTTTGTGAAAGTATTCTTCGAATACCGTCCTTCACCGTACCTTTTAAACTAAGCACCTCAAACTTGCTGATTGCCAGACCGAATTCTGCGCACAACTCTTGTCGTAATTCCCGCAGCTGCTTCTGTGATTCTTCCGCCATTAAGTCGTCAATTGAAACAACCATGGAAGCTCCACCACTGGGCACAAAATGTGTGTTGCACAAGATGAACTGATGCGATTCTGGCTTGAACGCATAAAGCGTATACTTTATCGCTTGCAGCGAACATGGAGAAAAGTCTGTTGGGAGCAGAATAGTTTTCATGTCTGTGAGTAATTTGATTTATGCCCAGATTACATTAACCAGTAGCTTGCGAATACGATTACATCAATCACAAGTGCAAGGGCAGTAAGCCTGATAATTTGCTTCATTGGCGCCACTGCCAGGATGAATCCAAGTGTTATTGTTGTCGGGAACGCTGTTAGTGCTAGCACACCAATATGCATTTCCAATGCGCAAGCAGCTGCAATTCCACCAAGACATTCTGCAAGTGCTAGACAAATAGCAATGATTCCAAATCTGTTAAATTCAATTTGCTCCCAGTCGAAAAAGCTTGATTTAGTTCTTACTTCGCTGGTTACGTTGGCTACGGTCGGGTTTAAAGTTGTCGTGCTCATGATTATTCGTTTATATGTTCGTGTTTTAGTTCAGGGAAAATGACGCCTTCTTTCACTTCTGGCTCATTGATTCTTGCAGTCAGTACAGGTATCTCAGAACGATCAGTAATGGCCTCTGCTTTGCTTCTTAAGAACAGGTGGGCAAATCCAGATCTTCCGTGTGTCTCCATAGAGATCAGACCTGCTCCAAGTTCATAAGCAAACTCTAATACGCCTTCCTCGAGAGCAAGCGCATTATAAACGTGTGTTTCGTAATTATTGATGTTGTTATTCTGGACAAAGTCCGTGAATAACTGCTGTGTGTACTTTGAAGTTTCGAAGTTGGTTGGGGTAATCACCTTGAGTAAGTGAAGTGTCCATCCAAAAACCTCCTGAAGTTTCTTGATGTTGGTTATTCCATAATTCGCTTCAGTGTAGAAATTAGAAGCGAAGACTACATCTTTAACTGCATTGATATCGAAATATCTGTGTAGAGATAATACTGGAATTTCGCTCAGCTGAACCACCTTCTGTGCGTTCGAACCACCTACTAACCAAGAGTTACCAGCACCTGTGGTACCCATAACCAATAGGTCTGCATCTCTGTATTCTTCTTGCTCATGGATTCTCCATACAGGCTTGCCTTCCAACAATGCGGTTGTTACATCCAAGCCAGCAGCAAATTCCATTTCTTTCCAGTTAGCAAGTTCCTTATGAAGTCTTTCAACTGCATCGGCAACCAATTGCATGCTAACTGCAGTAGGCTCTCCTAATCCGGAGCCTAAGTAGTTGTTCACGTGAACGAGAACAATTTCTCCTCCCTGCGCACGGGCGATATCACAAGCCACCTTATAGGCGTCAAGGGCGCAGTTCGAAAAATCTGTTGGTACGAGTAATTTTTTCATAGGGTAAAGGTCCGTTTCCGGCACCCGCTACCCTATGAGGATTGACGTTGTGAATACTGACTTTTGTCAGTTTAACGAAAAGGATCTACCATGGAGTTCAGTTCCTCTGGATTCTTTACATAAACGGCCCGGCCTTCACTTTCAAGAATTCCAGTGTTTTTCATATCGGTCAATGTACGAATCAACGTTTCAGTTGAAGTACCTACCATTTCAGCAAGTGTCTCCCGGCCAAGACTAATCTCTTTTTCACCATGATTACTTAGCTCCAGTAGTACGTCTGCTAATCTTTCTTTCACAGTAGCGTAGGCAAGCTTCAATAAACGCTCTTCCTTGTCTGCAACATTCCCTGCCATTAATTTGATAAACCTAACGGCAACGTCTCTATTGGAAGAGACCAGTTTTAGGAAGTCATCCTTGGATATTTGCGCGACCTCAGCTTCTGTAAGTGCTACGGCCTCTTCAACATAATTTGAATTCTGAAACAAGGCAACGTAGCCAAAGTACTCACCCTCACTATAAGTTTCTGTAATCAAGTTCTTTCCATAAGGATCTGTTCTGGAGCTGGTGATAGAACCCTTCACCAGATAATACAGATAATGTGGTCGGTCTCCTTCTCTATAGACAAGTTCTTTAGCATTGTATTTCCGATTCTGATAGTCAAGCTGCAGTTCTTCTAAACCAGGAATACCTGAGGCATATGAAACCAATTCTTGTAGCCCAGTTAATCCCGTATTTTCTTCAACACTGATCTTGTTGTGGCGCATGAATCTGGATTCAATGGCATCCAACAAATCCGTCTCATCAAATGGTTTGGTCAGGTAATCATCAGCTCCCAGGTTCATACCCATCCTGATATCAGACTTATCCGCTTTCGCAGTTAGAAATATGAATGGGATGACAGCTGTTTCTGGATTACGACTTAGAATCTTGATAACCCCATAACCATCCAGTTCAGGCATCATTATGTCACAAATAATTAAGTCTGGGTTCACTTCGGTGGCTTTCACTACGCCTACTTTTCCATTCTCGGCAGTAGTTACGGTATAACCTGCGAGCTCAAGGAGTTCCTGCGTATTCTCTCTTACTTCCAGATTATCTTCTATTAATAAAATGTGTTTCATTAATGTTTGGCTATCGGTAACGCAACAAAAAAGGTAGTTCCAATTCCTTCTTTACTTTCGAAGCGGATACTCCCCTTTAATAATTCGATGTATTTAGCTACAATATGAAGACCTAATCCAGTACCCTCGATATTGGTAGCATTGGTCGCTCTAAAAAATCTATCAAACAGATGTTTCTGATCTGCTTGTGGTATGCCCATTCCCTGATCTTCCACTTCAATATTTAACTGCCCATCAGAGCTCTGTACACTAAAACGAATGACACTCTTTTCCGGGGAATATTTGATGGCATTAGAAACCAGATTGAGAAGTACATTGTGAATAATCTGGCGATCAAATAGCATTTTGGTATCCAATCCACTGCTCACGAAATTTATTGCCTGCCCGGTCTTCAAACTGGCATTCATTTCATCAATCACTTCCTCACATAATTGGAAAACATCCAACATTACAGGGTTGGAAGCAATTAGGCCAGATTCGAGTTTATCCAATGAAAGGAAGTCGTTAAGTATACCCGTAAGATTTGACACCGCTCCCTTGATTCTACGTGTGTGCTTTTCACAGGACTCAACGTTAATATCTGGTTGCTGCAAATACCTTTCCAACAGGTTGGCAGATGACAAAACTGTGGCCAATGGTGTTCTGAATTCATGGGACGCCATGGACACAAACCTGGATTTCAATTCACCAAGTTCCTGCTCTTTTTCAAGAGCTACTTGTACTTCTTGCTTGGCTTGTGTTAGCGTTGTAACGTTATGTTCTACAACAAGGATTTTGTCAACCTCACCTTTCGCATTCTCTAGCGGCACGCAGTTTATTTCGTAATGCTGATCGCTAAACTGAATGTTCGATGAGTGGTGTTGTCCTGCAAAAACTTGCTCCAATTTTTCCTTAGTCTCTTCGCGAATCTCTGGGTCTAACCGTTCAATAAAATTGGTGCCAATCAGGGTTTCACTTGTAATCCCGTGTTTGAAAAACTCCTTGCCTTCAGCAAACAAATACTTGAAATCCCGATCGAGAACGTTGATCGTACCATTTGGGAATTGTCTAGCGATTAACGAGTAGAGTTTTTCAGATTCCTTGAGTTCAGATGTGCGTTTCTGAACGGTTAGTTCCAATCGATGTGCCTGCTCTTGCAGTGCCTCCTCATCTCCTTTTCTGGCGCTGATGTCAGACACCAATGCCATTGCACATCGCTCACCAGCAACCTCAAAGTGATTCAGGGAAATCTCGACTGGAAACAGCGAACCATCTTTTCGTTCACCCATAAGATCACGACCACTACCCATCGCGCGTGGAGAAGGGTTTTTCATGTAACCTTCACGATGTGCGTCATGTGAACCACGTGATTTCGATGGCACTAAAACATCTACTCTTTGACCAATGAGCTCATCACGTCCGTAACCAAACATCTCCAACAAAGCAGTGTTAACTGCTATAATTGCGCCCTGATTATCCGTAACCAACAAGCCCTCTGCGGCAGATTCGAAGAGGGCTTGAAAGATACTTTCCGTATGTACTGCATCGCTGTCCTTGCTCATGCCGGTACTAGTATAGTAGCGATAATAGTGCTATTCAATGATTGAATTGACCTTCAATCCATCCAAGTCTTGTTCGAAGCGTTTGATGATTGCAGACTCTTCATCAGTATTGGGTGGGAATGCTTCAGCAACTTTCGTTATCGCCTGGACAAAGTTCTTCTTCATCTCATCTGAGAAGTGATGTTTACCTAACTCGAAGTTCTTCATTGCCCAATCGTAGGTAGATTGAAAACCCTTCTCTTCTTTCTCCAATAAAAGGAAAATTATCTCAGTATAACCGTAATCGATAGTGTGATTGGTTTCTTCCTCAACTATCTTCTTGACCATTTCTTTTTCCTCACGCTGAATTGTACCATCAGCTTTTGCTACACCGTAGGCAAGAATACCCAGGGCATAATATAGATGTTGTTTAGCGTCCATAATTTCTTGTATTAAGCGTTTTCGAGTTTGAATTCATTATCAAGCCAAACCTGTTTGCTTCCTGTAAAGCCCCCTTCTTCTGTATAGATATTCCATTCAGTTACAGGCTTCGCATACAGATGCAAACTAACGGCACGGTTCTCAGATGTATTGGTGTATCGATGGATATTGATCTTATCACTCATGTAGTTGTAATCTCCTTTGTTTAAAGTTACACTACTTACTTTATTTAAACTATCCTCTGCTTCTGACCACAAGAATCTTTCCTCTTTAAGTGATCCAGATATCGGATGTATCCATGCTTCATTTGCAGCATAATCGTGGATGTAAGACTGTTGTCCTTTCTCCCAGCAAATAAGTACAACTTCGAAATCTTCAGTTCTAACCAAACAATTTCTAGTATAGTATTCGCTATTCCAGGTGTAATAATTCTGGAGCTCTGATTCCGAAATCTGCATGTCACGCAGTACTTCAAAGTATCCTCGTTTGTCTTTGCACAGTGAGAGTGCTTTTACAAGCCCCTCGATGTTCAGTATCATTTCTTTCGTTTTGTGTAAAGTTCCCTCGAAACGTGTCTAACCACCATGAGGCCAGTCAAAACGGTGACTGATATTCATCAGTTTTATCGTAACATGCTGATTGACAGATGATGGGCCATTTTTAGTAACTTTAAGAGAAGGGTCTTATTTATGCGAACGATTATTTTGGCAATACTGCTGGTGCCTTGTATGGCCATGGCTCAAATTGTGAAGCCCAAAACTTCCGTGATATCTGTAGGTGGAGGCGCAGGCATTTATGGAGGTAACAATCAATTACCGTCCGCTTTTGTACTTCCCATATCTATTCAGCATAACATTTCGAACCGTGTCAGTATTGGAGCCCAATATCAGCACTCGCGCTATTGGAACCTTCCAGATTCGGCTGGACGGATTTCGGAAAAAGTGAAGAGCTTCGTCATAGGAGGTAGAGTGGACTATCATTTCAAGCAAACTGAATATGCAGATTGGTTTATGGGCGTTATAATTGGATATCATAACCTCAGCCATGAGTTTGTGACGACACATTCGGAGCGAGGAATTCTAATTGGGGATGGTTTAACTTTTCAAGCACAAGCTGGCTACAGAAGATTGATCTCTGAAGGACTTGGTGTATATGGCTGTCTAACGCTTCCAGATTTACAGGTGCAGTGGAGCTCTTATCAGTTGGATGGGCGATCTGTTGATCATAGCCACTACAAAAACTACAACCTGCGGGGAGCAGAACTCAAGTTAGGAGTATTCGCAATTCTATAAGGCTCTACTATCTTTATGCAAAGCAATTGACCTGCACTTGTGGCAATCATCCTAGCGCCAGTTATATATCTGTACTCTCTGCTTCCGATGTGGTTGTTGTATTTCTATTCCTCAATCACG
>JAYDZE010479337.1:0-15907 GCA_034509125.1 Monilaria moniliformis
CCTCGGCAGCACTTCAGTTCGGACTAAGGGTAGAAGCTCGGCCGCAGTAACCCACTACTCGGATAGTCTCAGCCACGGCTCCGGCAACTACCCACGTCCTGAATAACCGCCTCAGTTACAGAAACCGCCCTATAACTTCGGCCACTACTTTTGTAACCGTCGACTCCAATGTAATAGTATAAATAGGGCCTAGATTAGCTGGAAATGGGGACGAACAGACTCTTTGTAATAGCACACATAGAATTATCAATACAATACTCGCACTTTGAGCCGTGGATGTAGATCACACACGATCGAACCACATAAATCCCTGAGTCCTTACAAATTCCTGATAATTACGAACTTGCGGCGGAAATCAGATCGATCATATCATATACATACAATATATGTCATTATACATGTTAGAAAATGACGTTGATCATAGAAGAAGACGATATGTAAACTTTCTTTATATTAGGTCATTTTCCCAATGGGAATGATATAGTAAAAGTATAATAACTTTCTGATGCATAAAAAAAAGAAACGCAAATAGGATGTGTGTTGGTCTAGCGATAGAGTGGTTCCACCATCACACGATCTTTAAATTTAATAATGTAATTAAAGAAAATACAATAAATGTGGAATTCTAATTTTCTTACATAGAACAACTTTAGAAATTTGAAAGAGAATCAACAATAACTTAAAATTCAACACGACAATCGGCTTTACATAAATATTTTTAGTTATCCAAACTAATAACATAACTAATATTACTATGTTACTTGTGTATTTTCTTCGGTATCCAATTGTGACTAGAAATATCAAATACTATAGCACGACCCTATCAAGAGGGGAAAAGAAAAGAAAAAGAAAAAAGAAATAAGAAATAAGAAAAAATAGAAAAAGAAAAGGAAAAAAGAAAAACATAAAACATAAGGCGAAAAGAAAAGAAGAAACAAACGAAGGCAACGACGTCGTTTGGGAGTAGTTAAATTTTTACAATGGTATCAAAAGGCAGCAGAGAAAAAGAAAAGGCTCTCTCTCTCTCTTTCACTCCAAAACCCAAAGACAATGGGTAAGGTGCCAACTGCGGAAGCAGCAACAACGGAGATGAAGAGAAAGACAAAGAAAGGCCGTCCTTTGAAGAACCATCCTCCCCTCCCAACCCCTTCGAACACCCCTCTTTCCAATTCTGCAAACCGGCGATCCACCCGTCGTAACCCTAATCATCTTAATTCTCCGCCGCGACCGGAGTTCGACGATGACGAAGACGAGCGCAAGGAGAAGAAGGTCAAGCTTGTCGTCCGCCTGCCTCAATCGGATGAGAAGGATAAAGACGACGATAAGAATCAGCAGCAGCTCCAGCAGAGCGGGCGGCATTCCCATGATTCCGATTCGGGTTCTGAGTCTGGGTCGGACTATAATTCGGACCCTGAGTATGAGGATCGGGAGGGGCCCGCGAAGAAGCGCAAGATAATTGGCGGATCTGACGATGGGGGTTTGGATCAGGTTTGGATTTGCTGCTGAACTTGTTAGATTTTTGGGAAATTGCACAGGATTTGGCGTGGTTCGTCTGGAGTCTTTGCTGAAAATAATTGATTTGCTTTTGCTTCCATAAATTTTTAATTTTTGTGTGAATAATCCGAAGCTAAAGTTTCTATTTTGGGAATATTTTGGCCCCGGAATATCTGGGGGTTTTAAAATGTGGGTTTTGATTTGATGGGGCTTTTGGAATTTCCCGCTCAAAAAATTAATGTTTTACTTTTCTTTTTCTATGTTGTACTAGCTGTAGCTTCGGAAGATCTGAAGTGGGTATTGTGTTTTGACTCAGTCAAGTTTATGTAGCTACAAGCCTACAATAAAGCAGATTAATGATTCTGTTTCCTTGAAAATCTGTGATTTTTACATGATTTCTTTACGTTTTTGCAGTTTCGTTATAGTTTACTGTAAATAAAACATACATATGTGAATCATGTACTACTTATGTATTATGTGTTGCTAGTTTATGATGTATTTAATTTACGTATAGGCTATTTATGATGACCATTCCTTTTCCAAGTAAAGGATTTTGTCAATTTTTATTTACAACGTGGGAGCCTGCAATGGCTAATTTTTTCATTTATTTATATAGTAGTGTGTTTTGATACAAGTTAAGTTTTGGCTTTACCTGAATTGATTATTATTAGCTAAGCTGTGGCATAATTTCTCTCTGGCACTGCTGAGGCTATATTTTCATTAACTTATTCGTCATCGAACTGCTTCAGTGCGTCTCCTGCTTCAAATGACTTTTGTTAATTGCTTATTTTGAGTGAATAATGGGGTTTTGAATCATGAGGGTTGCATTGATCTTTGCAGGATAAAGAGGTGGTGAAAGCGACAGACACTCCTCTACAAGGTTTCACTCATAATTTTAGGAGTTAGGATAAAACTTTACAGATAATAATATTTCTTTTAATTGAGAAAATTATATGGGATTGCGTTCATGCTTTCATTTTACTGTGGACTCATTTAATTTTTGTGGACAGGGTCACCATTGGAGTCTGGTCCCACAGCTCCTTTACCTGAAAAAAAGTTGTTGGTCTTCATTCTTGACAGGCTTCAAAAGTATGTACTTGCTTCTGTACTTCTTTTTGCTTCGCTTGATGCTTATTTTTTATTCCTATCTCGGACTGTTTTTATTTTGGGTTTTCCACCACTAGTTGTTAGCAATAGTTTCTTGGATGTATCTTGATGCAGGAAGGACACATATGGAGTATTTTCTGAGCCTGTGGATCCCGATGAGGTGATGACACCATCGCAGAATGTTTATTGTCCTTGATCGTTCTCCTTTTCTGTTGCTGATTTAGACATTTTTTCTTCCAGCTGCCTGATTATTTTGACATAATAAAGCATCCGATGGATTTTGGGACAGTGAGGAAGAAACTTGAGAGTGGAGCTTACAAAAAGTTGGATGAGTTGGAGGTTGGGTTGATGAAGAGAAACCAAACTCATTAGCTTATAATGCCTTACGTGCTGTCTTTGTTCAATTTCTTTTCGGTGACTGAAATGGTTATCTTACTGGACTCAGTTTTTATTAATTGATCATTTTTATTATGTTAATATTCTTTACCAAGATCCTGAAGTCCATAGTTTTTGGAGATAACTTATTATGAAAAAGAGCGAAATGGAAGTTGAAAGCTTTGTGCTGAGGGTAGGTTTATTGCTACTTGAAAGTCTTCCATAGCCTTGACGAGGACCATGCTAGAACAGTTATTTCTGGGAACATAATGATCATTAGATGCTTCCAGAACCAATATAATCGATTCTAGGAGAATTCATCAGGGTACACACATTACGCCATTGACTTCACCATGTTGAGCTTCTTTCTTATTCAATAGGTATTCTTGTTGTAGTATTTTGATGCTTAAGAGCATTACTTACGCATACTCTAGCGATTGCGCCTCGGTAATGGCGAGGTTGCATACCATCTTAAATTGATTTATATAATATATTATTGCTCATGTTTTTCTGTTTTCAGCTAGATCTTTTTTTGTTTTATAGCTTGGTTTGAGAGTTTATTCTTGTTAGTTCAGCTTTGGTTTTTTCTATCATGTAATTGAGGCAAACATGATGGAAATGTAACTAAATTGTACTTCTTCTTTCTTTTTTTTTAAAAATAATTTCAGGCTGATGTAGATATGATATGTTCAAATGCCATGCAATATAATGCTTCAGATACAGTCTACTATCGGCAGGTTTGCCTTGTAACCTATTTACGCCTTGTTTCCTTGTTTCGTCATCCTTCTATCTGAATAATGGGAAACATTAGGCACGAACTATACAAGAGCTTGCAAAGAGAGACTTCAAAAATCTGAAGCATGAAGGTGCTGATGGTGTACCCCAGCCCAAGATAGTTCGCAGAGGCAGGCCGCCAAGCAGCAAGAACCAGAAGAAACCTCTTGAGACATCCCCAGTGGATCGTGTTGGTACTGACCTTTCTTCAGGTGCAACTCTTGCTAATGGAGAAGATAAGGCAACTGGATCTAATTCTTACAATCTAAGAAAGGCATCACCGTTATTTAGGTACAGGTCTTCTGACCCATTTATGTCACCTTACTATTCAAGAAATGGTGAAAACTACTCTGAGTATTCGACGGATTGGAATAACGAATTTCCAGGTATTTGTCCGGATACTTTCTCGAAGTCCCAACAGTAGTAAATTTTCATGCAACGAGTTAACCCCTTCTTTTCCAACTTGCAGCATCAATTTTAAGGGCTGACATGAAATATGGCAAAAAACAGTTTACAGTGGATGAGAACAAGCGTGATACCTACAGGCAATTTGATCTTCTGTCTTTGGGCGGCAATTCTCCCATTTTGTATCATTCAAATGGAAACATGAAGCGACTTGTGCCGGTATATTTTTTCAGAAAATGGGAAATGTGTTATGTCGTATGTGTGCTTCATTTCAAGTGCCCAACTTACCTTCCCCCTCTTGTAGGTGGGTCTTCAAGAAGCCCTTGCTTATGCTCGAAGCCTGGCAAGGTATGCTGCAAATCTTGGCCCTGCAGCTTGGAAGATGGCATCAAAGAAGATAGAGGCCGTCTTACCTGCAGGGGTACAATATGGTCCTGGCTGGGTGGGTGAAAATGGAGAACCTTCCCAACCATTGCCTACCCCAATCGAGAAGCAGAAATTGTTCGTTGGTGATTTTACTGCAAGCAAACTTGTTACACCCCTAACTTCCAGCCTAAATTCTTCTGCTGGGGTTGGGCCCTGTGAAGCTATGGTCGAAGCTGTTAAAAAACTCAACAGCCAGAATGAGGTAGCCGAACAAGGTGATGCGTCTTCTTGGAGAACACAATCCCCATCCCAGCAAAATCACACGCACTACCATAGAAATGGTTTTAGCGGAATGTTTGGGTACGGTTCATCTGCAAGAGCAGCAACGCCACAAAATACAGTAGCTGAAGGGGTCTCCGCTCCATCTCCGAAGGTGGAAATGGTATCCCCAAATGGTCGTTCATCAAGTCATTCTTCAGCTATCGAGCAAGCTAAGTTGCCAGAAGGCAGCAGTGCTTTACCCCCTGGATATCAAATGGCGCAAGTTAAATCCTCTAATGCCCTTGGAGAAGCTGAAATGCGGAGCTCTGTCAAATCTTCGTGGCCAGTGCAGCAGCAAAGATATAACCTTGCAGTTCCACCAGACCTGAACGTCAGAGTCCCTGCTGGCTCACCTGGTTCGAGCCTGCAGATTGGTTCACCGCAACAGCCGGATCTGGCATTACAGCTCTGAATACTGATTCATCCATTTTTAGGCTGCAGCTCTTTGGTGTAGTCAGTGAGGAAAGTAAACACAGGCTTGCAATCAAGGGCTGCAGGTCGACGACAGAGTTCATAAAGCTTGTATAGATCGATCGTGTATCTAATTCTTTAGGCAGAATTAAAGACTCTTTTAACATGTGTGACTTGGACAATGACAGGGACCGGGGGAGACGATAAGAGAGACTTCGGGAGCTAGCAAGCTTTTAGGTTGTTTGAGTAGGTTGGGTTACAGATATAGGTTTCTGCGTTTGGATATGAATCAATAGTTAGTGTAGCAATATTTACATGAGATGCTACCCATTATTTACAAAGTTTGCTTGTTAGCTCATTCATTAGGTCCAAATACTTTATGAAAAATATGGGAATAGTTAACTAGTAACTCTGATCATAACATTATATTCATGGATCCCAAAAGGCCATTTTGGTTCTCTCTCACCAAATACACATGTAAACATGAATGACCAATGTAATAAGTGGACTGAAAATGATATGCAATAAAGGAATTCCAAAGCACTTGAACGGGGCAGGTAATACCTTTAAAGATGGCGGTATTATACGGAATCTTTTTGTAGGAAAAGAATTTCGAGCTATATATAGGATCAAGAAAAAATGGCCCCAAAAATTTCGAAGTTCATTGTGTTAAGATTGAGATGTGAAAAAATCTCAAATGTTTTTGCATGGAACACTAATTTTAGTAGATGAAGTGTCTGGTTGTGTTTTGCTTATGAGGAAATCTGTAAAATGTGGTGGGAGGTTTGAGCAATGTGGTGCTTTTCATTACTTAGGAAAAGGGTTGTCCGGAGTTCTGAAAGAAGAGAGAGAATATAAATCTCTCTCTCTCTAAAAGACGAGTTGTTTATTCTCCTTCTCAATTCAAGATATTTTCCTTGTTTGCTCATGGTAGTGATTCGCTAGAATTTCACGTTTGGTGAAAAATGGAATTCGCTTTGGGAGGCTAAGCTGGTGGCTATTAGGCTCTGCAAAATTCTTAGATGGTCAATCTTCTCCAGAAGGAGATGAAGTTGCTTTCCTTGTGTAAGCCAGGCTTGAAGATGTACCAGATTATGATGAAGAAATGAACCTAATATCCACCGAAAAATTAGGTGAACAAATTTCTTGTTTTGTTTGAAGATGGTGATTGGTTAATTTGATGTTTGGTCTGCAATTGTCTGATGTGCATTTGATGCGAGGGGAAAGGGAAGTATCAAGATTGAATAAGGTAAGAATGAATGAATCAAGCATACATGATTATTTTTGAACTAGAAGCTAGTTTAGCATGGTGTTTATCCATGTATGTATGATCTCTCTGATCTGCATGTGTTGTAGAGGACGACGGGAGAGGGAGTGGAAGAGGGAGAGACCAACGCGTTTCCAAGAAGGGCAACATGGCACGCAGCTTCACATTCAAGGAACTCACAACCGCAAGCCAGAATTTCAAGGACGTGAACATGATCAGGGAAGGCGGCCTTGGCAACGTCTACAAGGGCCGGCTGGACTGTGGCACGGTACATACGTTTCCTCGAATGAATAAACGAAACATCAAGATCGCGATATAAGGATGAACATTGGTATATATGTAGGTTGTTTCTGTGAAGCAACTAAATCTTGAGGGGCTTCAAGGGCACCAAGAATTTGTGGTAGAGGTGCTGATGCTGAGTTTGCTGCACCATCCCAACCTTGTAAATCTCATCGGTTACTGCACCACGCTCAACAAAGACTCTTGGTTTACGAGTTCATGTCCAGAGGCAGCCTCGAGAATCATCTCTTTGGTAATTTACTACTTAGTTAGGGTTGTTTGCTCTGGGCCGGTCATAGTTTACACAGATAAACCAAGGGTTATTATAATCTGATTCTATCTAACCTTCTATTAACGGACTTGTTTGAGCACCTCAAATACTCAATTATATGTGCGTGCTTGTCAGATCTAGAGCCGGATCAAGAGCCACTGAGTTGGGAGACGAGATTGAAGATCGCTGTTGGGCGCAGCTCGTGGCCTCGAATACCTCCATTGCCAAGCAAATCCACCCGTGATATATATACCGTGATCTCAAGTCATCAAACATATTATTGGACAACGACTTCAACCTCAAGCTGTCCCATTTTGGGCTCGCCAAACTCGGACCAGTGGGCGACAACACCCACGTCTCAACGCGAGTGATAGCAACATACGACTACCGCGCCCCTGAATATGCAATGAGCGGTAAGCTCACCTTAAAATCCGACATCTACAGCTTCGGAGTCGTGCTGCTGGAGCTCATCACTGACCGCAAGGCCATGCACTTGTGCACGAAACTGGGAGAGCAAAATGTTGTCGTTTATTATCTCATGTTTCGAAAAAAAAAAAAAAAGACGATATGACACAAGTTCCTGTGTTTGTGCAGTCGCGGCCTTATCTCAAGGACCGGAAAAGATTTATAGAGATGGTGGATCCGATCCTAGGCTAGGCCTATATTGATATGTCACATGTCAAAAGTTTTATAATTCTCAAAATTAGGGGAAACTCTATTCACCCATGCATGCCAACTGGTGTTCGTTCATTGACAAAATTATGGATGATAATTACGTTAAAAAAATATTTTGAATATAATTTATAGTAACATAAAGAGGATGAATATATTGCTCACATGTAAGAAAATTAAATGGCAGAGAGTCAATATATCTAATCTACAAACATAAAAAATGGAGAAATTTGTACATGTGTAATTCCATGGCTTTTCTTAGAATCCGCTAAGTATGAACAGTCCACATGGCACATGGGGTTTTTTGGCAGATTTTTATTTTATTATTTATAAATTCACTCCATTTTATTTTATTTTTTATTGCTCGGAGCGATTTTTTCTAGGATTCGTTTGCTTAAAAACAAACAACTCAGAATTCGGGTGAACCAATTGAAGATATTGACTTTATTATCCTCTAATTAATTATTATGTTTTGTTTTGTTTTATATAATTAAACCACGCCATCGTTTTCCTTCTCTCTCGACTCGCCTGATTTCTCCTTCTCCCCGAACCTTCTCTCATTTTTCTTTCGCCTAACTTCATCCATCTTTGTGAAAACACTACAAGCCACTGTCGTTGTGACCATCTCTATCATTTCTCTCTCATCTCAAGCAGCCAAATACAAACGCTCCACCTCTCTTATCAATTCATTTAGATGGCGATAACAATGAGTCATCGTTGTCGGCACTCCTTCCTCCAGCCTAGATACAATAGTCGCAGTTCCTCAACTCAAAATCAGCCATATCTTCCACCCTACACTTACAACACCACATCACACCACTCGACTCAAAATATCTATAACAATTACAACAAATTTCTACTTTACACAGACAGCAGCCACACCTTAAGCCTAGTTCGACCAAAACCTGATTGGATTGATTCGAAATCCTAAGATGCGTGAGAGAGAAAGAAAGAGAGAGAAATTGCATAGGGAAAGTGAGAAGAGAGAAACAAAAAATGTCTTTTTGATCTTTCGAATTCCATGACAGCTGAAGAAAGTCATGTCGAGAAGTCAACGTGTACATCCGGCTTCCACGTCAAAAACACGGTTGCCGAAAAATCTTTGTAGGACATTTTATTCCCGAAAATGAAACGTTGGGTATTCAAAGGTAATTACCTAAACGGTGGAATATTTTCGAGTAAACGCGCCAAACTATGGGACAAAATCGACCATTTACTCTATTTTAATTCTTTCTAAAAAAAATAATATATTTGACGAATTACCGACCAAATGTAACGACATGCAACATCCGTTGCCGATGGCCTATGAATTAGTCAATACTTTGGATACATGTGGAATGAAGGTTAATGTGACAATTATATCAATGCAGAGGAACAATACTTAAAAAGTATTTTCTTATATACTTAAGTATGTTCGATATTATTATTGGTAACGGCATGTCACAATGTACTTCAATCCACTATATTTTGCTGCGGTTTAGCTACAAACATTCAAATGCTTGTGCACAACTAATATGAATTTGAACATATCAATTTGTCACATATTTTCATGGACTCTTCTAATATCATCCGTATGCACTAAATAATATGTAGCTAACGCAATATTTTTAACGACAACAAGCGCAACTTAATTAGTAAAATATTTCTTCTCTAACCAATACATCAGAAGTTTGAGTCACCTAATATAAATAAGTGTGAGTTTGTGTGAGTTGTAACTAAAAAATGTATTATATCCTTCGATAATATTCAAAGTAAAACTAACAAAATTTATTAACTTAAACATATATATTATTTACTTGATCAAATAAAAATCAATTTTAAAATATAAATTAAGAACAGTTAGTTTAAATTAACATATACTTAATTGTGACTTGATTAAATAAAAATTAATTTTAAAATATAAATTAAGAATCAATTTCAGTTATTAGATTGTGAAGATCTACGATGAATTCGTCATTTTGCAGAATAAATTTATGGTATTGGGTTTGAATCCTATAGAATGGATTTTTTTTTCAAAATTCATCATATTTTATCATTCTTTAATAGTTTGTAGTTTATACTAAATGGGAGTATTTATGTTTGAGGATTAACTAGACTGATAAAAATAATATAAGTTAATCTCTTATTTACTTTGAGAGTTGAGTTTTGGGCTGTCCCAAGATTTGTGATAACTATTATCATTTAAGCTAATTTTGTTTGATTCTTATCTTATTGAAAACGTGGAAATTGAGAAATCTTAGTAATGAGGATAAAATTAGACAACCCTCTATTTTATCAACCATGAAAAATAAACACCCTCTAAGATGATTTAATTGAATTTCTAATATAACCCTACCCTTGTTCATAAAGTTCGATCTCAAATATATATTACAAGCCTGTTTGTTTGGCACGAATTCTGCCATAAAAAAGTAATTTGATTCTAAAATTTTAAATTCTTGTGTTCGGTTAATTTTGTATCTAACAAGAAAAGTAATAAAAATCCTAAAAATAAGGAAATTAGTGCAACTTTTCAAGATTCTTAGTCCTTAGCTTTTCTTAGATTATTATTTTTCCTAATTTTAGGATTCCTACGTATATAATGTTTAATCTCATTTTTTTCTATTTAAATTATTACTACTACTCCTCCTCCTCCTCCTCCTCCTCCTGCTGCTGCTGCTGCTGCTATTATTATTATTATCACCACCACCACCACCACCGTCGTCGTCGTCGTCATCATCATCATCAAGTTCTCAATTAATAACTTATTAAGAAAATCTTAACGTAATTTTTAGAATTATGGATCATATTTGTGTTGTATCTTATTATTATTATTATCATCATCATTATCGTATAATTATTATTTTTATAATTTTCTTAATTAGTAACTGATCATGCAAATTTTAATGTAATTTTTAAAATTATGGATCATACTTTATGTTTTATATTATTATTATTTTAATTAATAACTAAATTAAAGGAAATATTACTTTAATTATTAGAAAAAAATTTGTACATTGACTATAATTAAATTATTAAAGTAATGATTATTTGAATTTAACTTAACAGTATAAGGTCAGAATTATAATAATTTTTTTTTATATATTTTCAAATAAATGATAAGTAATTTATGAAGAAATTATATTCACATGAATCATATTCCTAATAATATTACTTTCCTAACAAAGAGAAATCAAACGAAAAGATTGTATTTGAGATAAGAATTGGAGTGAATCGTGTGCAGTGAAGTGAGAGCTGCAGAGGCTGGGTCAACAACCAATAGCGCTTTTAGTCTTCTCAGCCGAGTGAAGGTAACCCGCATTAACTGAAGTCGCTCTCCACATTGAAGTATCTGACGCGGTCCAGACGCTTTTTTCATCTGAATAACAAATTGCAGCCAACAACTGTGTACGGATCTGCATTGTCGAGAATATATTAGCGACGCATCCGCTGGCGTCACTCCCAGGCCACGTTACAGATATCGTTGACGACTCATTTTGTTTCCTTTTTCTTTTGTCGCCCTTCTTGTCAATAATGCAAAACTGATTTTTGTCCCATTCTGTAACGCTCTACAATTCCATATTATGTTTTAGAAGCATAAAATTAAGATATAAAAAAAAATTACATACATGACTTTGGAATTAAAAATGATAAAATCTTAATTCTGTTAGCAGAAAAAGTCAAATCTTAGCTCATTGTAGAAGCTTGTAATTGAGTACGTGCATTGCGTAGAATGAATTTGATGACTAAATCTCCTAGATTGTGATTTATTACATTATTATTACCCTTTCCCATCAACTAGAAAGTGGAAATAGTCAGTGATGGACTCTAATCAAATAATAAGACGAACCGGTCAAAATAGACCTCACGTAATTAAACAACTGAATCATCACATCTTTTGCTTAGCTTGGATAAATAATAATGCACTACCATGTAACAACCCATTGAAATTACACGAAAATTCACTTTACGTCGTGATTTATAATCAGTTAACATTATTTTTATGATTATAAAATATGAAATAGTTTTTATCTAAATTATTTAATTAAATGATTTAATTTGGTCAAATTAAATTGGTAATTAATATAGTCAAATCAACTACATATATAAAAGAAAAAATTTAGATATATTTACTAGAATGCTGTTTTGGAGAGAAAATATGCATCATTGGTTAAAAGTTAAAACTAATTGATTTGTCTATTTGGCACAACTATTAATTTTTTTTGTTAAAATATTGGCTTAGATGACATAAATTCTTAAATGATACGAAAATACAAATTTAAACAATAGTTATTAATTCATTTAAGTAAAACTCTATATAGAACTAGATGTACAAAATATGGCTTCACATATTGAAATTAATTTATAGTAAAAATTATTTAGCAAAAAATATAAATAAACAAAAATTAAGAAATTTCTTCTAATTTTATTTAGTATATTATAATGTTTTATTATTATTGTGAACAATTCTGTTAATTTTATTTTGCAACAGTAATTTTAAATAAAAATATATAAATTTTGAGTAACTTAACAATTTTTTTTTGAAATGCTAGGAAATAATATATGGATTCAATTATAATAAATATATTTATTAAATAATAAAAAAATTATTTTTATATTTTAAGAGACACATCATTTTAATTTTTATATTATATTAATTCTTTAACAAAGCTAAAAATATTAGTTTTAAAATTATCTACCAATAATATTAATAATTCTTCATACTATTTAAAAAAATATTCTTCTAAATATAAATGATAGCAGTAATAACTGTTAATAAAAATACCATAATGATTGATTTGGCTTAATAGAATAGTAAACCCATGAATTGTGGATGAAATGACTATTCTCACCTCACCGGAATGAAGATTTTCACTGAAAATATATACTATTAATCATAGGAATTGAAATATGCACATGAATAAATATTTCATTTTTATCTCATCCCACCATATCAATCACCCCCTAAAATTTAAAAATATGTTTTTAGTTTTCCACATAAAAAAAAAGAAATAAAATATAAAATAAACAGGATCACATATAATTTAAAATTTAAAATATCATTAATAAGAAAAGAAGAAAGAAAAAGTTAAATATACGTAAATTAAATATGAATTTATATAACATGATTGCATTGAGATGACAAATTAATATGGACGCACAATTAATTTTTTAGCAACCAATTTAAGTCATCACTAATATGATGGTTTTTTGTTGAAGGCCATACACGTCTAAATATTTGGACGATAGCATGTATAGTGTGATAACGTGTTGATTTTCACAAATAAATTCATTTATGACTTGTAATTTGCACTCTCCTATTATTAATGCAACCTCTATGCCAACAATCTATCTCCCTAAACCCTAAACCCTAAACCCTAAACCCTATTGATTTGTTGTTATTGAAAGTGTCGAACTTTTCAAAAATATAAACTTTAATTTGAATGGTGGTACGTGCATTTCATTTTTTCTTCCAAACTTATTGAATCCATAAGTTTTTGTTCTATACTTAAATTGTTAAACACATCTATTATTATTAAACATTGCTATAATTAAACTATCCCTTATCTCAAATTAATTAATTCTCAATTGGAAAAAAATAAAGCAAATTAAAAGTTCGTGCATCTTACGGGGGTAACACTAATTATATTAATCTACCACTTTCGTCAATTATATGTTTATTTTTATTGGGAGAATATAAATACCCTTTTAAATAAAATCATTTGATGATTTTTTTCAAAATGATGTGAGATTGAAAATTTTAGAAGAAGAAGAAGAAGAAGAAGAAGAAGAAGAAGAAGAAGAATTAAAAAAATATATAAATTTGGCATAAAGTATTAAAGTATGATGGACGATTGATGTACATCATTTGTTGTTATTCGTCTATAGAAAATATTTATTGATTTAGAACAAATTTTTTCATTTATAAATTTTATGGATAAAACTTAATTTAAGACCACATCTATCATATGAGTTTCATCTCACTTGATCCTTATATAAGGCCAGATCGTACGGAGCTTAAAAAATCACATCTAACTTTTGAATGTTAGACTTTTGATTATTATCTCGTTTGAATCTTGAAATGCAAATTCTTGGTGTCATATTTCTAAGCATCGCCTAGTGGTTGAAAGACCACAACTGACCACTAAGTATCATCAAGCTTAAAATATCATAATTGACTTTTGACCATCATCTTGTATAGATTTTGAAAGAGCATAATTGACTTGTGATTTATGAACATCATCTCATATGTATTTTAGAAGACCATCGCTGAATTTTGAGTATTATCTCGTCTGGAGGTAGATTAAAACTGACTTGTGAGTATCATCTCGTTTGGAGCTTGACTGACCATTTTCGACTTCATAACAATATCTATGGCCCATCGAAAATTGGCAGAAAATGGTTAGTTAATAATATTAGGTTCAATATGTAAATACTACTAAAAGTTCCATTTGATACTGAATAATTTTATATATTCCTACCCCCTCTATCAGACCTACTTAAAAAAGTAATTTACTATTCGTACTCTTCCAAAACCCATAAACTAATACCCACTAATTATTTTTAGCTATTCGAATATATTTAGAAATTATATACTTGTACCCATCGCAAATTCTATCATTTTTTACTACCCATTCTCATCCTGAACCCATCTACTAATATCACCAACTTCTCATCGACTTTCAATTTATCAAATATACAAATTTGTAACAATAATTATTTATCGGTCTCAATAAACTCCATAAAGCTACAAATCAATCATTAGTTAAACTTTGTATGCTGAAAGTGATTTAATATTTGTCTCGTCCAATACCCGTATAATAAGAACTATTTGAATCCGTTTAAAAATAATATACCATCTAAGACCCTATTAAAAGAGACTAGTTCTCATCCTAAACTCATATAATAATACACACTAATTTCTTGAAGGTGCTTAAAATTTTAAAAATGTCAATTTGTAACAATAATTGGTTATCAATCTTAATAAAACTCCAAAAATTCACAAATCAAACATTATATGATTTTTTTTAAATTAATATATTAATCTTGATAATTATATATTTCTAACAAAAAATACATTCACAAGATGAATGTCGCTTCAACTCAAAACTAATTTGTAACTTTTAGAAAATTAAGAACATACAATTTTCATAAATGATTATCGTTTTTTAAATTTTAAATTTAAACATTTTATATTAAATTTTATAATAAAATATAAAAAAGTGATATGATGAATATAACTTTCGAATATTGAATCAAAATGCATTTTTCCATAATTTTGAAGAAAAAAAAAATATTATACTAACTTCCAAAAGTTTGAAAAATTAAAATAATGAAATTTGAAAACTAAATAATGAGAACTTGCTAATTTTCGGATTGACCCTATGAGGCTCGGGCTATCTTCGGGCCAAACCTATCAGGTTGCGGGCTATTCAATTTAGGATCATTCGGGTTGAGATTTTTTTCGAGTTATAAATTTTCAGCCATAACCCTGTTGAGTTGTCGGGTTAATCAAGTCAACTCATGAATTTCGGGCTAAATTGACATCCCTACTCATAGATCATTAGTAATAGTAATACTCTTTTTGAGGATTTTTTTATGAAAAGAGTTAGTTTATATTTAAATATATTTATAATTAATGATGCAACTATAAAAATTATATTAAATAAAAATAGTAAAATACATAACTTATATACTAAATTCATATTCACTGTGTGATTGCATTAATTCAATGAGGGAGGCTCCGGTGCGCGCGCGCGCACAGTGAGCGCGAGTCAAACCGACCCGGATCCGGGTTTGACCCGATCCAATCTTATTTTTTTTTAAATTCACGCCAAAAGCCTGAAATATATTAAAGATTGTTGGTACAATTAACAATAGTGCCTCCAGCGCAGCCGGTTGGGCGCATCCTCTAGAGACTAGAGGTCGAGTGTTCGACCCCTGCGCAAGGCAAGTTTTTGACAAAAACTTGCACCCAAAGTATATTAAGATACTGTATATGTAATAAACAAATGACAGCTTGGCCAAGTGGTTTGTCATTCCGCCTTGCAACCAGCTTGTTGTGGGTTCGATTCCCATTCATCCCATTTTCCGTTTTTTTCGTTTTTTTCATTTTTTTTTTTCATTTTTCACATTTAATATACATTTTTTTTTTCTGTTTTGCCTTTTCTTTTCTAAATGATATATAT
>JAYDZE010479448.1:0-15906 GCA_034509125.1 Monilaria moniliformis
AATTTTTAAAATAATTTTAACATGTCTGGAGGTCTCCTATAATTTTGTAGTTTTATAAATTGTTTCAAAACAATGCCCCAAATTGCCTAGATTAAATTTTACCTATGTTAAAATGGGCATTGCTCACAAACTATAGAGAATTTCTGAACGAATCTTTTTGGCGGTGAAGCTAAACTCTCTATAGTCTTATAGGTGTCAAGTTAAGTCCCCAAAATCCTCCGGAGAAATACAGAAAGTTAAATCAAAGTTAGTTCATGTTAGTAGACAATTGTTGGATAAGATAATAGTGTGGAAATCTAGTTGCATTTTATAATTAACCAATTGAATTGAACATTTTTGGGAAGGGATGTACTTGTGAAAAACTTATTAAATGTAAAATCAACATGTGTGATATAATTATTGATAAAGGTGATAAGAATCCGAGCACAAGTGATCGAGGCAAGGAAAATGTGAAGGAACAGAAATGTCGTCGCGAAGTGGTTGTTGGGCTTGGTAAGGTAGCGTATTTGCATCTTAGGATCTAATTCTTTGTGACTTGAATTGCATGTTGTTCCTTATGTGATTTTGGGGAGGTTTAAAGCATGTTTAGTTAAGTATTATGTCAGTAATAAATATATAATCGGTAAGTTAAGGATGAAATGTGGAATATGTTTTAATATGTTAACATGATTAATCATATAATAAAGTATGATATAAGGACATTGCTATTAATATGCTATTTGTGCAATATGGCATGATTGTTGGTAATATGGCAGAATGATCTATATGGTAATATTATATGAGCACACGAATGAAATGCATGAATATGTGTATAAATGTCCCTTAGCTTTGGTGAGTCTTGGCATTGCCATAGGACAATAATACTGCACACCTGTCTGTCATTCGCCTTCTGGAGAACCAAAGCGATGTCCCACACATAAACACAATTTGCTATAGGTATCATAGTGTCCTTGAAACAATGGTGCAGGCCCCAAACGAGGTACGATTGGTCCCTACGCGGAAAATTATTTGATAATCACCCATTTCAGATTTTATATATAGTTCGTGTACTCGTATCATTCACCGGGCATGTTAGGGGGTTGAAAATGTGAATTATATGTTTTTAATATTGCTTACATTTATGTACATATATATTTGCTAATGAATTGGTGATCAATGTAAATATGGAATTTGGATTAGCATAATAATTTGATAACACTTTGTTCTTGATAGTGCTTGAGGATTTGAATATTAAGAGGTTAGTGAAATTAGTGCTTGAGGATTTGAATATTAAGAGGTTAGTGAAATTATAAAGGAGGATTGTTATGTTATTGGATTTTATTGTAAGAAGACTCGACAAACTCGACATGCTATCTGGGAGGTATTCTATCACATTTAAACCAGGTTAGTTGAATGTATGTGGTGATGATTTCACTAGAGAGACCTAATTTATAATTATGGTTGTTGAAGTTATAATAAAATGAAAGACCAAATAGAGGGTGTAAACTATTCTAGTACAAGTGAATAAATGTTAAAAGTTTCAAAATAGTTAAGCCTGTTTTAATAGCTTTAAACCTCTTTTCCTAAATGAAATAATATATATATGAACATGTTTAATTATGCAGAGTACAGATTTATTGTTAATACTTGTTCTTGTGCATAACTAACATGTTGAATAAGTTAGGAGAATTAGTTCATATCATGTAAGTTCACTACTGAGCTAGTTGAAGATCAAATTCCCCCAAGATGTTTATTTTGCTGATTAGCTTTGTATATTCCAAGTTATTGCAAAAGTTGTTTTAACAATTAACAAGTTATAGATTAACATTTTTTTTTGTAACTACTGCAAGTGTAATAAGTGTGGCATGCTATAGTTTGATCATGTCAGTTTATGAAGAAACTATAGTTTGTAATAACTTAAGCAAAATAGTTCTCTATACTTTTGCACAAACTAATGCATGTATGTAGCAGGATGAAAGCCTAGCTTAGCTTCACATCTTTTGCCAATAAATTAAGACTAAGTTTTAACCACATATGTATGTAGGGATGCCCATGATTTTGGAACTGCTGGTTTTGGTTCAAAGGGCATCTGGAGCCGTAATCGAACTGCTAAGAAAATTGTCGTTTTCGGTTTGGAACCAGGTTTTCAGTTCCAATTTCGAACCGCCGGTTTCTGGCCATTTTTCGGCAGTTCTGGTTCCGGTTTCCGATTTTGGCGGGTTTTTTTTTAAATTCAAGTTGATTAAAATCAGAAATTAATGAAATTAAAGATGGGTATAAGTAAATCAATAATTAATAAATTACATAATATTACAGTAATGATTAATGAATAAGAGAAATTATGTAATGACACATCCAATTATTTGAAAACACTGGGTCAAACACATTCCAATTGGATATTTGGGGCAATTGTTAACTTGCCGAGCTTGTTAATACAACAACAATATTTGAAATGTGCTCGATTAAGTGTTTTTAGAGAATTGTGAATTCTTGTTAACACAAGAGGAGTAACAACTTGTTGAGTTTGTTAATACTGAAATAATATTTGGAATGTATTCGATCAAATGTTATTAAAGAACCGTGAATTTTTGTTAACATAAGAGAAGTGAGTTAGAATGAGTATGATTCTTACTACTACAAGAGGAATAAATTAAAATGAAGATGATGAGTGAGTATTTATAGATAAAAATGAGTGGAAAAAATTTGAATTTGAATTCGAATTTTGAAATTAAAAAGAAGAATAGAAAAAATAAAAAAAACCGCTAGTACCGCCAGTTTTCTACAAAACCATCGGTTTTGCAGCAGAAACCGACGGTTTCGTTTGAAATTGCAGATATAGCCCTGCCCTCCTATGGATGTATCGCGCCCTAACCGCCGGAACCGGCGATTACGGTTTCATAAACATTGAACCATAATCGAATCGTTGGAACCAAATTTTTGATTCTGGTTTAACCGTTTCGGCTGGTTCCGGTTCCAAAATTTAACCGCTGGTTCCGGTTAAAACCACCGTTTCAAAAAAAGCAAGCATATCTATTTGTATGCAGATAAAAAAATTCCTTGAAATCATTTTAAAAATATTAATAAAAGTTACTGAAATGTGATGCCACTTATTCGATTGCTCAGTAATCAAGTAAGGGGTGTTGCAATCCATCCACCACGATTCTTGCACTCAGAGAGAAAGTGTGCCGAATTGCAGCGGCGGCAAAGTTGAGTGGCGGTGGAGTGACGATGGATTTTGAGGAGGGGCGGTTGGAGAGACCTAAATAAACTGGAGAGACATCGCTTTCTCGACTCATCTGAGCTTTGATTTCCTTCAAACCCCTCTATTTTGTAATGAAATTTGTCCTAGACAAGTTTCGATCAGGTAAATTTCCATGTAAAGAAATTAGAAAAATTCATTAATTCTTGTTCAACTCTAACTAGCAAAGATTTATTTGTTGTGAATGTACTCAGTTTTATCTCCCTCCCTCGGTCACTAATAAATGTCTTCAGCCATATGTAAATAATTATTATAGAAAATTGTGAAAGTAAATAAAGTTTATTGATCATAAGGGTAAAATGAGAAGTTCGACGACTACGGACAGAGCTACATAGGGGCCCATTGACCCCCCAACAATTTTTAAATTTCCTAGGGGTATTTTAAATTTTTTATGTTATAATTATAATTTTTTAAATATTATTATTTTATTAGCTAAATTTGAGAATTTGAAATTTGATTATATTGGACCTTTAACTCTATGGCTATTTTATTTTTCTTTCTTTACTATTTTTATTTGTTTTAAGATTAATATCAAGAAATTATAACAAAAAATAGAATTTTTTGAAGATTTGTAAGTTTTTGTAAGTTGAGTTTAGTTTATATTTTGATTTTAAAAGAAACCTTGCTGACAAAACTGTGAAATGTCTTCTTGGATCACAACATGAAATGTCTGGCTCTGTCGTTGTCCATGTCAAGATTCATTTTCAAATAGAAGACTTATTGGGGGCTGGAGACAATACATATTGGTAGCCCTGTTGCATAGGATTTACCCAAAGTGTGGAGGCGTCACTATGGATAGAAAAATTGTTGCTGGGTGTGTGTGTGAGACACCGATTTGGATAGTACAACTAAGAAAACCATGGGATAAGACTAGGGACATTTTGGAGTCCGATGTTTACAATGAGCAAGATTCCTTAAAGATACCTAAATCGTTTACCCAGATTGTAATCTCCTCAAATTATATCATCACTTGTGTTTTTCATGATATTGAATGTGATATGTTTTCTAGATTTACAAGAAAATAGATTCTTGTGAAAACTGAAGTATTCATCTTCGATTCTATGCAGATTATCTCAATTCTTTCCATGCATATGATGAGGGGAACCTTTCTTGGCTGGTACTAATTGATTTTCATTCTTATTTTTTGATGATAAGATTTTGGTGAAACTAAGTTCTTAATCTTGAACAGGTTGTAGAATAAGCAGATGCGGCCACCATGTCAATGGTGAGAAGGGCTATACTTTATGCCTCATCTCTCCAAGAAGCTAACAAAATTGTTTGCGAAAATTGGCTCCAAGCTATAGAAAACCATCATTTGAAACATTCCAATGGTGAAAGTTCTTGATATTGGATGCTCAGTTGGTGTCAGCATGCGAGTTCTTCAATTTGCCTCCACCAAAATCACAACATGTTTGTAGTCCATATATGAAAAATGTATAGGTCTACATTCTTGAGCGAGTGTGAGAAGTTTTAGTGTGGTTGTATATGTGCAGGGACTCATTTATCTCATTATTTCCTCATTGTTGCTCAACATGGAGAATAGAGTGAGATGGATCCATGGAAATGGTGAAAACATCGGCTTTCCCTCAAAATCCTTCGACCTTGTTTCAATTGCTTATGTGGTATGCCTCATTTCCCTTACCATTGTTTTGATGTTGTTTCATATCCTACTTAGTGCAGTATGATTGTCCGTTTATCTCGTGGAAGATGATGACGATGATGATGACGACGATGATGATGATGATGAGTTTCATGAGTGCCCTGATAGAGCAATCAAGAATATGGTGAAGGAAGCTCTCTAGCTGCTTAGATCAGGTGGCATGTTCGTCGTGGCTAATAACTTGGTATGCTATATACATCATGAGCTAAATCCAAAAATATTTAGCAGCTCTAAACATTTTGTTTTTGCCATTTTTGCAGCCAAATCCAATATTGTTAACACTTGTTCTGGCCTTATGTCAATTTCTATGTTTGAAGTTTGGAGTAAAAAAATTGACTATTTTCATGCATGGCAAGGAGGATTGATCATGTTTATGTTAGAAGCAACCAATGTGTATCAAATGCTGATCAAAATTTGAGATTTTGATGCTATATTTAGAAACTATCACCGGTGCTCTTCACGTTGATGAAGAGCACCGAGCCTTTTCTCGACGAGTACCATCCGACGGATCTTGAAGAAATGATGAAGCAAGCCGGCTTCGCCAATGTGCAAACGGTCTTGATAGATCCTAGGCAGATAACTATCATTGCTATAGCACTGTTTTGATGTTTCTCTTTTGTTTATGTTTTGTTCATATAAATGTATGATTCATGTCATATTTACTCTAAGAGAGCATAAAAGAGTGGTTTTGAAGGTCTCAAATTAGTATAGCTAGTTTCTTCATTTGTTTGTTTCCATGATGCATAAACTTTCAAAGCTTGTAACATCTCCTAGGCATACACTATCTTAGATATGTGAAAATGGGTCTGGCCCGATTTTTGGTTGGATTGGGCCAAGTTGGGCTTCCTCAAGTTCCGCATTTGGTCCGCTAGAGGGTTTCGTCCAAATTTGGATCGGGTAGGGTTGTGCTTATATAGACCCAACAAATTTTCAACTTGATACAACACAACTTTTCATTCTTTCAAAATGACAATAAAAATACAATTGTTATTTTTGGTACGTACTAAATAATTTTACATTTATGTGTGATAGATAGCTTGGCTTAGAAGTTTGACTAGCACTATGTCAGAAACACTATTTAGGACTTACGTAAATCTTGCCATGAATCAATTCTAAATTTTCATAATGCCATTTTCCGAATTGTTTGAACACAAACACTCGCATGCACGCCCCTCATGATGCACTCAGACTAGGTCGGCTTGGACCCAACCCGACACAAGCCTATCCCACCGTTTGAATCGTAACCCCGAACCCGAATCCAAACTCGTCCCATGACCTAAACCCATGGCACATCTTATAGAAGTAACACTTGTTATGAATATAAAAGTAACACTTGTAATGTATATAAATGATTGTTATACAAGTGAAAGTTATAATGAATAAAAGTGATTATTATTATGAATAAAAATAATTTTGTTATGAATAAAAGTAATTGTGTTAAAAGTGAATCATTGTGTAATCTGTGTTAATGAATAAAAATTAATGTTTAGAAAAAAAATATAAAATTGGATCTAATTGGGTCAAATCCAGGTCGGACCAAGTCCGGGTCCAGGTCGGATCTGACCATGCGCAAGGTACGTTGGAGCGCACCCAAGTGCGTCTCTTATTTAAAAGGTTTTTGTATTTACATAGACATGTATATATAGAGGCATGATAAAAATGAACTAAAGCGTATATCCGAACCAATACCAAATGTGGCTATATGATTTAGACATCTAACGGACAAAATTAAGCCACATGACAACATATTTTAATAACTAATAATAGACAAGGGTATTTGGTACACACAAAAAAATAAAATTCTGATAAATACGAAAACAATAACAATAAATTCCGAAAAATACAGAAACAATAACAATTAAAATATATAATACACTATGCTGATTATTGGATAACACTATGCTGATTTTTGGTTAACTATGTTGATTTTTCCACTATGTTGTATTATATATGTTGATTGTTAATATAACGTTTCTATCCTTGTACTGATTTTCGAAAATCCATATGCTGATCATTGTACACGTATGCGTTGATTTTCGTTAAGCATGTATGCTGATCATAAAATCATGCCATATAGGTATAGATAAATATCTTCACGAATATTATTAGATTTTTTCCGGAAATACCCTTATGATGAAATTATGAACAAACTATACTGATTTATTTTTTTAATTAAATCCCAGCCTTAAATTTTTCAGATCCAATGAATGATAATCAGTTTTAGTTATGTAATTATGAACAATTGCACACTAGCACGCCTCTGTGTGTGTGTGTATATATATACACACACACACAAGAATTTGTGTAAAATTCTATGATGGACTTGTTAGACAAGTCAAAAATTCGAATTTAAGCCTGCATCTAACGATGTTTTTACAATTTCGAGTATTACTTGTATCTATATGTTGAAGCGAATCTGCCATATCATATTTAATTTAAAAGCAACAATTTTTTTATTTTATTTTTATATTTCATATGGACTTAATTCAACGGGAAAATTTTAGAAAATTCTAAGCAGTCGCTCGATAATTTCAATTATCATAATATATTAAATCGAATTCGCGGCTATAATCACTACAAAGTACATAATAATGAACACGTGATATTGAAGATGTTATAATAATAAAATTACAGAGGAAACGTAAATCTAAATTCGAACCCATTTTCGGATAAACCCAAATCTCAAGAATTCATCCACTAAAGCGTCGGCGAATTGAATTAATTTGACGACCCATTATCACATTCGAATTACAAGCCCGTGAACAAATATTTGTATGCTTATCTATAACTTAGGACTCATCCAATAATTGATTTGATATTGACTATCAAATAAATAAATCAAAATCAAATTTCAGTTCATTTACACGCCTAATTCTCAAATGTCACTCGAATTTGATCTTTTAATCAAAGCAAAACGCCAGAGATATACTATATGTTGGTTAACTGTTACTACCTATAATCTCTAATTGAGGCTTATTTAGATTGTAAACTTCTCAAAAACTAATAATCATTTTAATTTGATCTAATAAATAAACAATTGAATCTTGAAATACTATTTGATTAAGTCTTTACGCATTCCTATTTTTTGATTTATTAACACACGAAAAAGCACAAGTGTATAACTGAAAAGCGAAAGATGAATTATGCCGTTTTAGAACAAGAGTATGTTATAATCGTTTTCTAGATATTCCATCCGTCTACTCTCGATTTGTTATAATTTTTTCTGTCATATTGAAATATATTTTTAGGGTCAATGAGCAACCCTTTTTTGTACACGTGTCAGGATCCCATGTCGAAAAAAAACCCGATGAACTCCGCCTTTACGTTTATCATTCTTCTACTCAACTCTCTCTCTCTCCTCTTTCTCTCTCTCTACCTCTCTCTCGCGTATATGTTCTTGAATTATTCTACTCGTTTTATTACTTGTTTGTATCTTAAAAGAATTCGATATATGTAAGTTTCTGCTTCTGTGATTATCTCATCTTTACTCCGTAAGCACATCCTTCTTCCCCTTTTTTTTTGTAATTATGTTTTTCACTACTGTTTTTTATTTTCTTATAAGAGCTTGTTCTTGGCTTTTATGCTTTTGATCATATCTAGGATAATATCTCTGCTGCTTATCTTAAATTTCTTATTTTTTATAAGAAGCTCCGATGCTGACTACCTTGATCATACGTTTATATGTGAATAGATTATTATTTAAAAATAAAATAAAATTGAGAGGGATATTTAGCATAATAAATTGGCTTTCATGGAAATTATGGAGAAAAGTGTTGAGCTTTAGTGTTGGAGATGATTGACTTAATAGAAATATTTACGAGAAAAATTGTTCTAGTTTGGCTGAGATAGGAAAAAGAACCTGCTTCTGGTTGTAGCAATATATAATTGAAGGTGTGAAAAGAATTCTGAGGAATTATTCCAAATACATAGAAAGGGTTCTCAAAAAGGTTTTCATTTTGGGGCAAAATTTGTGGAGAAGTATTTGTAGCTTCATAGTATATAGGAATCTTGGAGTTTATTCTCTGAAGTTAAGGTAAGGGCTTTCTTGTTTGAGGATGTTTCTAACTGTTGATGTCTTTATGGTTTAGGTTAGCAGAACACAACAAGCTAAAGCAATTTAGTTTTTTAGGCCTTTCCACAATTCTTGTCTTCTATATCATGAGAAATTGGTAGAGTACTCATTAATCTGTTATTGCTCTGTGCTGAGATTGCAGTGCGTTGTTCTGGTTCGTTGTTTGTTTAATGATATCACCTTAGTATATGCAGTTAGTGTGAAATATTGGTCCTTTTTTACATAGAATTTCAGTTTCATTACATCTTTAACTTTTATTTGTCGGGAAATGAAAATGATGATGAATAATCAACCAATTTCTTATTTGAAGAACCTGGTTTACCCTCTTCCTATGTAAATAATGACTTCATCTTTCTTGTCTGAGAAATCATGAATGCGAGGAAGTTACTTTTTTCCTAAGAATGATAGGCTGAATGCTTATGGAATTATTGCTCTGAGCTGGCACAAAATTTGTAGTTCTATTTGTATATGAGAATTCAACAAAACCTGCTAATTCGATTGACTCATTTGTGTTTGAATTCTTGCAGCTGTTTAGCCACTTGTCTAGGCTATGTCTTTCGAAGGTATAACATGGGCTGGAAATGTATACCAAAAGTTCGAGGCTATGTGTTTGGAGGTGGAAGAAGCTATGTACCAGGTAAAGTTTCCTCTCCTGGTCTAGTGCTGCAACTCATGTGCATTAATAACAGAAGTCCTGAAATCTTCCTCCTCTTCTTCTTCTCTCTCCCACTTGTCTCTTTCTCTCTATAGAATTTATTTCATATCTTGTACTGCAACCCACGTGTGCTACAATTGTTTGGTCTCTCTGCACTTTTGATCTTTATTCTTCCTCTTACGAGTATACAGATGAAACTTGCGACAACTCTACCTGCCGATGCTGCCAATGCATCTGCTAATCATTTTTTTCCCTTATACTAACTTGAAATAGGAAAAGACATCTAGTCTAGAGAAACATTCTCTCTTTTGTTCATATCCTCCATCTTTCTCTGTTTAGTCTAGTAGGTGATCGCTTTATGGAAAAAATGAGCTTTTTAGCCAATAAATGCTATTATTCATTAATTGATTTTAGTTTGCAATGGTGTTAGCTGTATGTTCGTTGTGTTTTCTTAGTAAGTTGTTTGATCATATTGGTGCCTAAAACAGCATATATCTATGTTTCGTTTGACAGGATACTGTTAAATACGTCGAAAATCAGGTACAGAAAGTTGGTGTTAGTGTAAAGAAATTCTGTTCAGAAGTAATGGATGACATGCGTCCTCTATCATGCATAGATCCAACGAGCGTAGCTTCTGATGACATGTCTCTCATCGCTTATGGTTACGCTGATGTCAACAAAAAGCCGACACCAGGCATATTGGGCGATTATCGGGATATAAAGAAGAAAGATAATCAAGATCAAGTTCTCTCGACTACAACCGCAGAAAAAGGATCGTTGCCGAGTGGTGGTGATTTAGGCCTTTTCTCTCCTCAGTCCCCCGGAATCTTTATCGAGAATAGATCCCCTGAGAAATGTAAGAAAATTGGGGTACAGAGGCGTGGAATCGGCATTAAAAGAATCTCCAAAAGCAACAATCCTTCAAAAGACTCATATCAGAATACTTCTTTATCAGAAGATAGTAGGAACAAACTTGCGAATTGCGAAATGAGAACTAGGTCCAGGGTCAACTCCGACAACACGGACGTGATGTCACCCTCGGACTTCTTTGGGAGGTGTGAACCTGGGAAAGCAGCAGTGAAAGGAAATGCACGAAATCTTGATCATCCAATCGAGTCCCCTGCTTCTGAGAAAATTTTATCCTCTGAATCCGTAAGGCAAGATAGTTCGAGGGTGGCCTCTGATGACTCAACTGCGACATCATCATCGAACATAGTGAGGCAGGAACCTGGTGAAGCAGTGAAGGGAGACACAGCGCTCCAAAATAATCTAATCGAGTCTCCTGCTTGCAAGAAAGTTCTACAGACTGAATCCACGAGGCAAATTGAAGATGTTTCTGACTGCATTCCTCCTGCTTCTGAGAATAACTTATCAGATGAATCCGTGAGGCTGGAAGGAGATCTTCAGTCTACCACATCCTGTTCAGGCTCACCTGCAGAATCGACAGGTATTCATATATCAATGAGCTTTGCTTAATTTGTTACTAGTGGTGTTGTGTGAACAAGTATTTTTTACTTCACACAGGTGCGTCTGTGAATGATATTGTTGCGGGCTCGAGTTCTAGAACTAAGGCTTGCAATCTTGAATATGAGGAAAAAGGGGTTACTGTGTCTAATGAAGGTATATATATTCTTGTTGTTTGAGGCACACTCTAATTATATCCTAATTTTGATTAATAAACCCTAACTAGAGACTAAATATCCTAATTGGGGATTAATTCATCTAATTGGGGATTGGTGAACCCTAATTGGGATGGATGCACCGTGCATCTGTGGATCTACACAAGTTTTTGCCCTGTTGTTTTAGATAAGTGTTACATGAGCAATCTCCTTTATTATCTGGTTAGAGCGAAAGAGCAACTCTCTTCTTTTCCTATCGCAGGTACATCCATAACAGATTGCTCGTCAACTGCTAGTTCTCCTTCATGTAATGCTGAGTCTAGCAACAAGGATTTTATCACAACTACTAAAGGTACTCTAAACACGTATGGCATCGAAACTCTGTTTGTTCCGTGATTTTGGTTGAGAAGTTCTATTGAGCCAAAAAAGATTTTGGATAGTTTGCATTGCCAAGTGCAGAAAAATATAAGTAAAATGCTGGGTAATTTGATATGATTATGGAGAATGATGTACCATATAACAGTAGTCTTTTTAAGAATGCCGCCAATAACTCTAGTTCTACTATGTAAAACCACGAATGACACAGTTTATGTTAGTGTTTATTGGTAACCTTGGCTGACGTCTGATTTCTGGCTTTCAGATAGCTATGATATGGAGTTCGTAGAGAACGACAAGGTTTCTGAGCTGAGACTAGAGAAGATTGAGACTGATAAATGTAGGGATGATTTGGAGGAAAGCTGTATCTTTGTGGAAGGAGACGAGCTCCATTATGACCTTCAAGGGACTAGGATACACAAGTCATACAAGGTTTCTCTCTCTCTCTCTCTCTCTCTCTTCCCCTCTCTCTGCATTACATCCATTTTATTGAGTTGGGAAATGTATTTCAGAAAAGGATCCGTGAAGCACTTTCATCAAAGTTGAGATCAAGGAAAGATGAGCAGCTTGTCTTCTCCCAAGTCAAGCAAGAGAGGTGTGCTGACGACTTCGAGGAACGGAAACTATCAGCTTGTGATTCTGTTGAATCGGATTGGGAGCTTCTTTAGAAGGCTCTTATATATCGATATAAAGATGCTCTAAAATTGTGAATAATTGGAGAAGATGATGTGCTCTGCATCAAAGACGATATTACTTGTGAATTAGCATGCATCAAAAAGAAAAGGCATTGTTTGCTTCTACATGTCAATATCATAAAATCATATTACTCTCTCTCTAAAATGCAGTACTGAGTATTGCCTGTTTCTCTCCGGTTGGAATGGTATAAAGTTCTCAATATTTAAATAAGATGATAGTTTGTGTATGTATGTTTCTACTACAATTTTAGGCATTATTGGTATTCACTAGCATCATGTTTTTGCACCATAAAGTTTGAATGAAAGAGTACAGATGAGAAGAATAAAGGATGTAATTGGGAAATCTTGAATACGTACAATACACTATAAGTTAAGCAGATGATTATTTTTGATCTATTATACCAGTTTTGAAATAGTTGAGATTATGGATTTCAATTGGGCCAATCTACTCGTGTTATCGGGCTATTTGAGATGAAAACTTTTCGAGCTAAAAATGTTCAATCCTAACCATAAATTTTTGAGTTTCGTGTTAATACATTGGGCAACTGAATTAGAAAGTTTAACAATTTTTTTTAAAGTAACATATTCTAAAAAAAATACCTCTATTACTGTTCATTACATGTAAAAATTAAATTTATATTTTTAATATTTTTCGATAGATATGTTGAGTTTTTAATTTGTGTTCACTTGAAAATGGCAATATAAAACACAAACGTATAAATAACGATCTGTTTAGGTTAGCCTAAATAGTTCAGTTATGATTTCAGATTATAAAAATATCGACCATAACCCTCTATTTTTTGATTTATTCGAACCCCAATCCATAAATTTCAGATTGATTGACATCCCTAATTGAGATTACATTTTGATTTGTAGCATTTTTTGTAGCAATTTTGATAACTCAATTTTAAAATAACATGTCTAATGGGAATCGCTTCACTGTTGAAATGACGTTGTTTCAATACAAAAAGAAATTATTATAAAAATACATATTTATTGCAGAAATACATTTTTTTCTTGAGAATATTACTGAAGTATTATAAAAATAGCATATGAATTACAGAATGAGTAAAAAGATAATAATCTATTTGGCATTTAACCATATAGGTTATTAACATTTCAACTTCTCCTATTGCCGAAATAGACAAAATGAGGCACAACTTAATTAGAAAAAGATTTGTCTTTCAATTAATATGTCAAGGGTTCGAGCTATATAATATGTGTTTTTAAATATATGTGTGAATTGTAACTAAAAAAATCAATTTCTTTATTTCTTTATTATGAACTTTGACTTCTCTCGTGCTCTCTATTTATTTTGAGAAGAATGCATATATTATTTATTTATGATAATATGCATAATTTATGGCAATTTATTATACGTAGCTTAGTTATTAGTAAACACAAAAAAGGTAAAATAAATTAACTAGCAAATAATTTTTTTAAAAGTGGTCTATAAGAACATTTTTCTTGAACATTTTTTAAAAATTATATAAATAAATAAAAGTTAAAACCAGAAACAAGTGTATCAGTTTAAATAGCTAATTTTATAGTCTATTGTTACGGATTCTAAATTTACGAACATTTTCCTAACTCAAATTACATTTCTTGCCTAACTTTAGGTATTATGTCTTTATAAAAAGTTATATAAGTTTGAGAATATGTAAGTAATACACAATGTAAAATATAAAGAATAGAAATAATCAAGACTTGAGTAAAACTAAATCTCCGCACGGCAAGATTGCATTGTTATTTGTGCTTACGGATTGTTGCAATTGTTTTCATGATACAACAACTATCTAAACTAGAGTTGTTATACTTACGGGCTCGATGTCCCGGCTAATCTATTGAATTCTCGGGATTGAGTATGGTCCTACGACTCGTCTATATGATGTACGTAAGTATGCTTTGAATCTGGGTTCGAACTGATTTTGTCGATAACCACTGCCACTTCACAGTCGTCACTCCATGTGACACCACGTGGCTCACCGCAAGTGTTCCAAACCGAACCTGAATCGGTTGTCGTCAAAATTATTCAAGTCGTCATCAAAACTTTAAGCTCCTGATTGCTCCTTCTGAAGATGCGCACATACGCCTACAAAACACCCGTTGCGTCAAGTACAACGTGCTCGGATGGTTCTTCTCATCATTCTTGTAAGAAATGGGTTAGCCATAAAATGGCAAATGAATAAAAGATCCATAATAGTCCCTTATAAAGGTCCACTAGCTAGTTGTATTCTCTTATCCAAGAAATAGTTTTATATATAACAATAAACTTTTTTATTTTTGCAATGTAGGATAGCTTTTGAAGCTTTTCAATTCTTTCATATATTTCATATTCAAGTAGCATATTTTAGATATTAATTGTTTATTCATTTTTTATTCGAAAATTGACAACTAAATACACTAAACTAATCTATACATATATAATGTGCGAGTTGTTTGGAAAATTACAGAAATGCCATTTTTGGCGGGAACCATCATGAAATGTCTTACAACTTATGTTAAAATTTTCCTATCCATATTATAAAATTTTACGAGAAGCTTTAATATCACAGACTGACAAAAAAGATAATTATACATTGGTTAATAAATAATTGACCATTGGTAAATGCATTTACTACAAAAGCATGTCCATCTCGAGCCTTGTGCTCTGAATTCTTAAGCTGAATTGATTTACAATCTGACAAAATTAATCAAATCAATCTATAAAGTTAAATCAAAATTTGAATTCAAACCAGAGATATGGAGCCAACAATCCTAAACAATTCTCTATATATACCAACTAGCTCGGTTCTTTTCACTCTTTGTGGAAGATGTTTTCACACAATACAGTGAATGCATCTACATGTGCAGAAAGTCACGCCCGGGATTAGTGCAAAATAGCTGTAAAATGAAAAAAAATCCCTCAATAGAAGAAATAAACACTGAAACCCACCATTACAGGCCAAGTAAGTTATCTACATACCTTCTCCAGCTTACGAAAAGGCTGGAGATCTTCATCTTCCCCACACGAGACGACACTTCAACAACATTTATACATATAATTGATTCTTGAATCGCACTGGCAACCAGAAAGGAAGCACTCAATATCATCAAAAGATGCACTGCGAGAAATCCCAGATAGGAAAACCTGAAACAAACAGATGAAAAGTAGATAAATACTCATTCTTCTCAGAAGTATAAATAAGAACATGAAGATCCTTTCAACATTACAGCCCATGAGAAAGTATGTTTGACATCACGACTAAGTACTCACAGTTTTCCATCATAAGGTGTAACAGCATCCCAATCAGATTATCAGCCTACAGTCAGTCAGGCCAAAAATCAATGAAAAAAATTACAAAGAAAATAAGAATTAGATTAAAAAAAATACAGCAGCTTATAAGAAAGTACCCCTCTCATATTATAGATGCGGCCCTTCCTAGCAATTGAACCCAGGGTAACATCATAAGAAGTTATGGAGGGAAGTTCGTGACCAACTCGCTGGGCTAACTCAGATCCGAGTTGAAAGCGAGTGAGTTCCCAAATCTGAACGAGAAAAAGTCAAGCCTCGCAGATGCACTGCCGTACTGGGTATTTGAGTCGGAGAAGG
>JAYDZE010479559.1:0-15906 GCA_034509125.1 Monilaria moniliformis
GTATACCGTAATTTCGGTATACCGGAATACGGTATACCGAAAAATTCGGTAAGGTAACGGTATGGTATTTACTAATACCGGCATTTACGGTACGGTATACGGTATGACAATTTCGGTACGGTATACCGTACCGACCCACCCCTAATAGAGGCACCACAAAAGGATCTGTCCAGACTTCTTGCACATTATAGAGTGAGAGAGAGTAAGAGAGAGTGAGAGAGAGAGAGAGAGAGAGCATAAGACCACTAAAATTTTCATTTATCTTTATCTATTTTTATCCAATTAAGTTAAAGGATCGTTATAGAAAGAACAAAGTACACATTCCAGGGAATCTTATGCCTAAGTCGTGACCAAAGATTACTCTCTAGCTCATCATTGATGAGGAAATAATACAAAAACCCTAGTCAATCTTGAGGTACTTCAACATCAATGCCAACATAACCTTCAATTGCAAGACCAAGAAAAGATGGATAAATGAATTAGCAAAGTAAAGAAAAGGCCAAACATACCAGCAATTGACCAATTTATCACTTGGTGTAATACCAGCAATTCTTGCTTCTCTGTTCTGCGATTTGTTGATAAGGGCACCATAAGTGCTGAAAAAGCAACCAGCGACACCTATTTTATTGCAGCAAAAGTTTTGGATCAGCTATTCAGTACAAGAAATACATTACGCAATTGACATGATGAATCGTGTAGGACCTGTGGGTACCTGAAAGAGGAAAATGATATTTGATTTGGACTTCTGCACTTCATGAGTGAGAGAAAACCAATATTTACTCTCTCTTGAATGCATATCCAGGTATCTTGAAGCTACTCCGATTATTACAATCATTAAGCCACTGGAAACTCTGCAAAATGACATTCAACGAGGTAGAAAAAAGTTGTTCATTCGTGCTGAGTCTGCTGACCATAAAATGGACTGAGCTGATGATGAATATTTAGAGGTATTTCAGAAATTCCACTTATATAATTAAACACTGGTACTTCGGTATAACAAAGCAAAAAAATTATATAAACAGGAACTTACACTAGTTTAGTATTATCTGGGATTTCAGCAGGCATCAAAGTAAAAATCGACAGGGACCAGCATGCTAGCCATACAAAAACTGGAACTCCCGAGCCCCATGGCATTGAGTATAGAAGATACGCCGAAGCAATAACCCCAATAATCAAGAAACTCCAAGTATAGATTTTCCTATCCATGAAGCTTTTCACCTGCATAAATTCAAACAAGAGAAACCAAGAATGAGATCCGGAGTACTCAGGGATACCCTGGACAGTTACATGGATCAATATCAGAGTAATGCTACATACCAGGATTTCAAGAACGAACACAGATATAATAAAGGTGGCCAAAAGTTTTGCAAAATAACTTATTTCTTTTCCGAGCATGTCTCTCCAAAGTGCTCTCAGAAACCGATATTCACAACAGATTCGGACCCAAAGAAAAATTGTCATTGCAAAGTATGCATGATAGAGAGGAGGAGAATGTTCGATTAGCAGTATAACACACACCAACCCCATCAGGAGACATCCGGAGAAGTATATCTGTCGAGGGCAGACTAATTAACTTATTGTAGAGAAGCACAAAAAGTTGAAGAATATTTCGTAAGGACTTAGTTTGTTTCAATACCTTCTTTGTGTTCGTCTGCAGGTAAACTGACTGGTCGTTTTGGAAAAAATTTCTTGGCAACGAGGTATACGCTTGCAACACGTGGACCATCAGATAAACCATCCATCCAAGGTAGCCAAGAGAAATTACAGTCATCAGCCGAAACCAATCATAGGTTTGAAAATAGTGAAGCCCTTCTAGTGCCAAACTTCGGAGATTTTCAGATAACGTTTTTGCAGCCTCGTAATCGCTAATGGATATCAAGTGCTCGATTTGATCCAAGACGAAAGAATAATTTTCCAAGGGTTTGAAAGGCTTGAAATGCAACAAATTTGACTGCTTTAATTCTTATCTTATAATTAAGGAAACAAAGTAGTTGGAGACTGAGTAATAAATAAAAAATATTAGAGCTTCTAGGAGGCGTTGCTTCAAACTTCAACAAACTATAAATATTTCAAGCAAAAGTTAGAAAATTAGCTCATAGATGGCTGTATGAAGGATACGTGATTTCCGAAGAAATTGATTGAGAATTTGCTTTGTGTTAGCCAACACTGCCTCAACTTCATCGACCTGGCACACATTTTCATTTCTCCATAAGAAATCTTAGATGTAATGGAAAAAAATTGCAATAATGAAGATTCATAAAAAAAACAAAGACTGTGTAATTACATAGTTTAAGTTTAGATTCGTAAAGACAAATCCCACAGTTTACCTTACTAAGGTTAACAAATCCAAGAGGCAAATTTCCAACTGAGTTAACAGGACACGGCGAACCTACAAGAGTTGACTGTCAAAAGTTCCAAAGAAAAATGTTAAATATAAAGGTAGGCATTTCAAATGGAACTTAAAATTCACTATTTGATAAATAGTACAACCATCAATGGTGCTATATCAGCTTGATTCACATCCAGTCTCTCGATGCCATTGAGATCCCAGTCGGCTGGTGTAGGCATGTCATGAACATGGTCATCAACGAAGCGGACGGTGTTTTCATGGTGATGGTTTTCAAAAGTTCGAACAGGTGGTCGAACACCAGCTCCCCAAGCAACGAGGGGAGTGTCAGTGTTTGACGGATGCCCATCTCCATGGCTCCCTTTCAAGATAAAAAATAGCTATCAGCTTCTGAATGCCCCAAGTTCAAGTATTCCAAGAATTTTCAGCTGAATATGCATTATGCTTATAAAATGAGAATACAACTGAGTTCAGCGTGCTTGACCTTTGTCACTCATCCCATGATCAGCAGTAAAAACAAAGGCAGTCAGATTGTCCTTGAAGTAATTCTGAACAAGATTATAAACTCTTTCAGCAATTTGGTCAACAACTCTAACGTTATTGAGATATATGGTTGAGTAAGGCCGATGAGCATGACCATTTGAATCACAACCAAGCAGGTGCAGGAATACAACAAGATTATCTTGTTGAAGAAGCTGCTTCAGTTTCACATCTTCTTTAGACCTGTTCAAGAGGCCCTCGAATTGATCCAGTGACCATTCATCCAAAAATGATGCATCTGCAGAAATCATATACTAAGTAACAAAGAATCGACCTAAAACTAAAAAAGAGAAAATAAAATAAAGTAACAAACCAGTCGCAAAATCTTCATATTCATGAGGATAAGAGTTCCATGTGCTATGCTGCAAGGCACCACAAAATATAGGGATAATATCCGGGCTTCCAAATGCAAAGGTATGCCGGCTCCTATTAAACACAGAATCAAACTCAACCGGATTTGCTTTCCATCCTAGAATGAAAAAGTATCAAGTGACCAAATTTGAAAAGAAACAAGTAATGTAAACATCTCAAGAAAAAAAAAACAGTTATCACAACAGAATATACTTAATCTTGATTCCTCTGCACCTTTAACAAAACGTAATCGACCAAGACCAAGTTCAGCAAAAGAAATATCACCGGGTAACGGACCAGCATTGATCCAAATACTCAAATTACTACCCTACCTTTAGTAACAGCACTAGGATCTTCATAGAAACCAGCAATGATAGAAACATGTCCAGGCCTAGATTCCGTAGGGGGGCGCGCGTGCGACACCCCCCAACGACCACGCTCCTTGATCACACTCCTCAAGAACGGCGCCCTGTAGCTCCCGTTTGAATCAGGCTCGAAAAACTTGTCAGCCCTCAAACCATCCGCTGCAGTCAAAACAGAACAAACTCGTTCAGACAAAAAATCAAACAGCTTGTGTGGAATGCGAAGTTCATAGAAAATAACTACCAACAAGCAGCACGAGGCGTTTCGCAGGGGCCGAGAACCGCGGCGTGACGGGCTCCATGCCGTGAACGATTGGGGTCTTGAAATAAATGTCAAAAATGCTGAGCATGTAGATTGCGTGGAGTAGTACTCCGAGAATCACTAGCCATTTCTCTCGTCTTTTCAGAAACTGACTTCGTATTCTCACACTGTTTGCTTCGGCTGATCTGGCGTTGCTCCTCACTCCGAGGATTCCATCTCCTCCCCTCATTTCTTTGTCAAGATTGGATTTTTCGCAACTGGATCTTCGATATCAACGAAGCTCGATGTGAATTGATTCTCGAAAATTGGTCAATTCTTAAGAAAGAAAAAATGGGTCAGTGGATTAGAGTTCTGTTCCTGAGCTGCTGCTGCGATGCAAACGTACAACTCCTTAAGCGTAGGGTGGAGTGTGTGTTCAGTAGCATTCTTCTTTCCCTTTTTCCATTTTAGGTTAAAGTGTTCAACTGCATAAACTATAAAGAATATAGTACATTTTAAATTTACTATACACATAAATATTATTTTAAATCAAAATTACTTTAAATTGACTCTAAACATAATTTAAAAAAGAAATACTATATACTAGGAGCTTAGCTAAAATTTCACGATTATAATAGTAAAACAATTAATGACAATGGAATAAAATAAATTATGGAGAAATTTTAATTTTGAGTCATATGAATGAATGACTTAGTTTTTCTTTTATCTAATCATAAGCTTGATTTAATATTATGATTTAAACAATAATTTCAATATATGAAATCATATGTAGCCCAATTTGTTGTATTATTCTTTAATGATTGTTAGTAATTACAAGGACAATTTCAGTTTCTACGTATCATCAATTATTTTTGTAGAACATAATATCATAGAGTATCATAGATGTTGAGAATAAATAAATATTACTTTTTCTTCATTTGTAATTATTTTGTGGTTTAATATAGTTTTGGTAATCGTGGAACGGAATAAAAATAGGTTTCCTACAACACTTTAATTCCTTAAAAAAGACATGATAACTAAATTACAACATGGTTGAAGAATAGCTGATCCCATATTTAGTGAAGATCTTCTCTTTATTACACAGTAACAGGAATAATCAACAAGCATAAAAAAACCAGTGTCATGGGGCATTACTACAACATATAAACCTCAAACAAGCTCTTTGAGAGTGGAGAAAGACACAGCTGCAACAACAAGACCAAGGAAAACTGTCTGCAGCGATAACGTCGCGCACGTTGGACCACCGGAGGGGCTGGGGGCCGGCGCCTCCGTCCCACCGGCTGCTGCCGCCAGAGCGGCCAGCCACACCAACATCACGGCCAAGGTAGCGACTCTTCCGGCAGCCATGTATATATGTTTTTGCTTGTGTTGAAATGCTTTGATTTGATTTCTTGGTGAGTTGACTGTGTTGATGTTTTTCTGCTCTATATATACTAGTTGAAATGTGCGTGTTGAATAGATGAATTCTATGTAATACATTACATTGGTAATAACTAAGAAACAAGAAACTAAGAAATCAAAACTAGGCAAGTGGCTGCTAGAAAAAAAAACTAAACAAAACAAAACAAACGTAATAGAAAAGAATAATAATTCTACTTGAAAGAGAAAGTTGTAAAAAACAGAGATTATAAAATACAATAAATAAACGAAAGGAAAAACAAAGAAGGAAAAGTGGGTAGGAAGTTTAGTTGGTCCATACTTATAATAAGTTCTTCAATATATTCTAGTTCTTTGCTAATTAAGTCATTTATTTTAATTTGATTTGATTGGATTCTTGAGAAATAAAATTGTATATAGCATTTGGATAATCACATATTTTATTTAGTTCAAATAACTTCTTAAATCTTTAGAAATTAAATCTATGTTGTGAATGGCACACGGCCCACACCTACTTCATTTCGAGTAAATCAATATATACTTTTACAAAGAAGAAAAAACACACTATTTACACACACACACATACTATCTATTTTATTTTGAGAAGAAGATGGAAATCTAACTTTTATTTTAGGTATTATGTACAAGAAATAATTCCATAAATAAAATACACGATTGAAATATGTAGATGCTCCAACACTTAAATTCCTAAAACATCAATCACATATATCATCATCCCATCAACAAAACTTCAATTAGTTTCTGATTATGTGCGCTCGCATTCTTGGGTAAAATCAGTGAAACACATGCACATATATAGAAGGATGCAGCAGCTCTTATCAGCCAAGCTAATAGACATTTCAAATTAATCACAAAAGAACAACATCATCCAAAACCACTTCCCCACACATTTGAGCTACTAACAAATTCCTAATAACTTATCTACAATTTCAATTTGTTCACCACTACAGGCAGAACTTAGGTCGTTATTTCATGTCACACTCCACTTGGATTTCGCCCGCTGCACGAATCGCATATGGTTATTACAAACACATATGAAGAGGGATAATATCAGAAATGAAATTATAGAAATGGGATTACTCTTTAGATGCACTCCTAAGTTTGCCTGGGCATCAGCTTCAGTGTTGCAGTCCTGACAATGTAATGTGTTGACTCGTGAGATTTATAATAACAGCTTATAAATATAGCATAGCACGTAGCCTTCAAGAAAATGCTACAAAAGAGAAAGAGATGCATTGTATTGATTTTTATGGATATATCAGGAACAACTGAATCCACTAGCGCGCTTCTTTCCTTCAGCAGAATTCCAACAAATAAAAGTCCGTATGACTAATGGATAACGTGAAATAACCAGCATGGATTCCAGCAACATACTTAGATCAAATTACTCATAAATTAGGTTTTACCCTGTAAGCTGAATGTGGCCATTAGAAATCACGCATATTCTTGCGCTTAAGTGTTATGGAAGGGATTGATAGTTTCGACTTACTCTTTCGGTATGCAGTATCTGGAAAGACAAAAATTGGTCTTTGAGCTCTTTAGCTATCTTACACAATTCAGTCATATTCTGTGTTTTGGTTCTCCATTGACCTTGAACCTGTCGTTGAGATAAATTAGCAAGTAAAGAAAGAAATGATAGTGGTCCATTAAAAAGTTGTATAATCAGTAAAAGGACCACTTCAGTACTTCAAATGCAATGGCTGCTGTTGAGGGATTGTAACTCACTGATACAGTTATTAGTAGACCAAGTCCTTATTGTGTTTAATTTGTTATAATATATGTATATTAAATGTAAGATGAGGGGAGAGGAATAGTCTAATACCTGCATGCAAACAAGTTTGGAGTCTCCTCGGACACATATATGTTTGAAACCTTTTGAAAGAGCATATCTCAACCCCAAAATGCAACCTCTGTACTCAGCGACATTATTAGTTGCTATACCCACACCTTCACGCAATCGAAAAACCTAGAAATATCGAGTGTGGAAATTAAAGGTCAGATTATGCGGTGGTGTAACCAAAAAGCATCACCTAAAACAACTGGATAGAAAAATTCAAAGGATTCATGTGATTCTGGACTTTCAGCATGAAAGAGTTTCACCTTGACATCAAAAGTTGTACAAGATAGAAAAGTAAATCCTCATATTAAAAAAATAAATAAAAGAATATAAAATAAAAAGGTGAGATTGTGTAAGATAATCTAGAGTTGTCAGGCAACAAAAAGTACCATGCTCCCATCTGCTGCCCGAAGTACAGCCCCAGCACCAGCTTGTCCAGGGTTGCCCTTAGAAGCACCATCAAACTCGAGAATACATGAACACTGTACATAAAATGGTAAATCAAGTTGTGAAATTTGCAAGACCACCTCAAATTAGACTAGCAAGCAAATGTATAAATTATAAACAAGTACATGTAAGAAGGATAAAGCCAGAACAACTAATATGAGCTTATGCCTGATTGGGAGTAGAAAGAAGTTCTGATAGAGTGAGGGTAATTCTGATAAGAAAGTGTGAATTTTTTTTTTTTTGCAGGCAAACCTACCCCAAGCGCCAAGCGCCAATCAGGAAGAAACCTTCCTGTCCAAGCAGAATAACTACCGAATCACTAAGATAACTTTCTCTCTCTGATAACTAGCGACTATGACATATAGCTGGTGCTCAGGCGACACTCATTGTGAAGGTAAGCCAACTGTTTCTAAGAAACTAGCCAATCTGGAAATACAAAGTCTATTAATCACGGAAAAGTTTTGAACAAAATCCAAAATCCAAATCATTCAAATGGGGCTCCAGCGCATCATATACCCTAAGACCAGTTCATCCTAATCCCTGCCTTCAAGGCACTGAGACGACAAATCTAATTAACACATTAGAGCAACTTACGCAATAGGAAGAAATTGGGGGAACTTGGAGGAAATTATCTAACTTTCCATGCTTCAGCTGAGGATTTGCTGGAAAAGAAGCGGATCCAACAACCTCCTGTGGAGAAAGAACAACATCCTTTTGTTAATGGAATCATACAAATCGAATGAAAGAATTCATAGAACTGAAGTACATGGAAGGAAATGCATGGTCCAGCAGACTCATAATTGCATATTACTTTACTGCCGCAAATTGCTACCAAGAACTCAGATATATTACCTGTGGCCTCTTCTCCACATGATTTTTGCTAGCTGATTTATCTTTTGAAGAATTTGGTTCCTGGGTAGAATAAAAGTTGCCATTATACATTTATGATCTCAAAGATCTAATGCATAAAATATTATTTTTGTATTTGCAAGCTTTGAAGGGTCTAAATAAGCTAACCGAAACAAATAAACTTGACACATCTGAAACAATTCAGCATTGTCATTTCTCAGTCCAGAACCTTACCCGAAAAGGGCAAGTGAGAAGTTGGCCAAAAAGAGCTTGATCATTTTGCATGTCACCAGCACCAATACAATAAATAGCATTCTTGAGTCCATGAGTTGAGAGAAAGTGCTCAGCTTCTTTTGACAGCCCATATCCTTTAAAAACACTTACAGAAGTATCGTTTACCTACAGGAGAAACATTTACATAAAGAATCAACAATATGTTATTAGAACTAGTTCTCCAGTTGACATACAAACATGTAAGCGTCTCCCGTGAACCAAGATAGTCTAGTCTAAAACTGCAACATGTTCATATTGGAAAGAAATGTTCATCTAGCAAATTAGTAAAACCAAAAGCATAAAATTAGTCAACGGTTAGGTCGCTGTTCATATTTGGTGATCACCATTCACCAATCATCAAAATAAATGTGTCAAAAGTTAACAGAATGAGATGCTGCTAAAATCTTTTCACTGAAGCCTGAGGAACTCTACACGCACATAATGTCAAAGACCGCTTCAAAAAATCCTCCCAGCTTTTTTAACATGTCTAAAGAACACCATTTACTTACTATTTTTACCAACATCTACAAGAATATTAATTTCCAGTTGCAGTAAGCCTTGCTTGCTTGCAATTACAGTACAAAATAGAGCATTTTACATAATGCATGCAGTAAGGAAAAAAAGGTGACAGAAAAATAAAATGCATATATTAGTTGAACTGAAAATGGATTAAGAAGAAAATTACAGAAGTTCGAAGAACGGATTCAAGATCACTTATGCTTTTATATACTCCAAAGACACCCCCCTTCCGTACAACATAAAAAGCATCCTTTTCATCCCCCATCTTCCCAGCAGCTCTCAAACTTCAAACACTGCAAAATTCATAAAAATAAAAAATAAATAAGACTAACTGAAGTGCCAACACCGATGAATGGAATCGCATGGTTGAATCATCCGATAAATATGCATAAGAAGTAATCCCAAACCCTAATTACCAACAAAATCAAACACGCCGTCAAAATTGGGCTTCTCTAACAGGAAAAAAATGAACACCCCCCAAATTCCTTTCTTGAGCTGGGAATTTATACTGATTGCGACTAAGCAAACTGAAATTGGGAGCTAATTTAAGAAACGGCAACGACAAAAAATAGATGAAAAGTAGAAAAAGATTGACCTTCACGATAATTGATGGTTGGGGGGCGGTTGAGCGCAACTTCGAATCGTGAGAGTGAGAGTGAGAGTGTGCATAAAAAATAATGATGCAATTTGGTTAGGGTGTGGGCCAATTGGCGGGAAAATGGACCCGGCCCATTACACTCTATCCCTAAGGCCTAAGCAGTGTTGATTTGATTGCAATGATTATTTTTTATATTCCTTTTTTGTGGTTTTAGTGATTCATAAATAGGGTGAAATATAATACACGAAAAATCTATAGTGAAATGGAAATGTTGCTTGATAATAAATAAACACATATGCACAAATATCTTTGTCTTTTTAGAAACTTTGCATAATTCAACTGTATCTAAAATTTTATCTAATAAATATTCTCACTCCTTTAGTTATTTTTAGAGATGTCAATCGAAACAATCGACTCAATTCTGAACTAGTCCTATCAAACTATGGAAATAGGCCAATTGAGTTGAATCTTCTTTTTATTATTATATTTTTTTTTAATCTAGTCTTCTTATTTATTCAATCTAATTCGGGTCAATCTTTCAGTAGATATTATTGATTTACAATTTAAATTGTATTACAATTTGATCACAGTTTATTTGTTTATTTGTTTTGAATTATCTGATTACAGAAAGATGGTGGTGAGGCAAAACAATAAAGTGGGCCACTTGTGGTAGATACAAAGATTATGACAATATATTTGTTTATATTTTTCAGACGTGTCATTGATCAAAGCTACTTTAATTTTAACCTTGTATCATAAAATCTCAATTTTGGCACCATCATTTATACATATTCTTCTTTTATATTTACAACTTCAAAGTGAGTCCGTGCAATTAACCAAATATATTCTCATTTTCGAAACTGCCACAACACGATCATATTTCCATTCTCACACAAAAACCCATTAACAATTTTTTTTTTTTTTATTTCTTATCTCCAACTCATGCATCACCAATCCATATATAAATACACACACACACATTAGGCGTATAGATATTATTATTCAATAAAGACGAAACATGGTTTACGAGATTTCGGCATGACGGAGAACGAAAGCACAAAAACAATAACATAAATCTTAGAATAACAAATATATTTATTCAAGAATCAAGATTAGAAAAATGAAAAATGGTTATTTATATTCATTAGTATATAAATAACTTAAAAACAGTGATAATCCATGTAATTATACAATTAAAGAATCAAATCTACTTTTTTTTTTGCTGCTACTTCAACTTCTGAGGTGTTTTTTGTGTGTGATGAGTGAAATCCAGTCCATAACAGAGAAGCCTGTATTCATCTTGAACTGGATGATTACTTCTTTTAACTGTAACGCAAAATAATACATGTCCAACAACACATATATAAAATTTGAATAAAGAAAAATACCACCACCATTTCTACCCATCTCAGCTCACCTGCTCTCCAATCAGATCCAATCCCACCACCAAAAATGTCAAACCCTGAAACAGCAAGTAGTAGAAATGGATCCCCTGTGCTGAAAGCAAGCTTCTTGCGGCTGCCGTCAGCAAGAGGAAGGCAAGCGCAAGCTCCTTCCGGTAGATCTTGTTCGTCTTCTTCTTCGACTTCATCACAGCGGGTGCTGCCTTCTGCTCGCTCATCTTCCCGAGCATCTCCAGGCCGGACTCAGAGAGCCGTCTCTGGATCTTCTCCTCGTTCTGATTCTTCAATTCCCTCTCAGCAAGGCTGACCAGGTCCGACTCGGACGCCCTGCCTGTTTTCTTCGTCACCACCCACTCATAGGCGCTGCCTAGCTGGAACAGGCCCGAGATCATCGCATTGAACTTGGTCACGGACATGGTGTTCTCAAAGAGAAGGTATGGCATTAGGAAGGGGAAGGATTTCGGGGCAGGTAGGATGTTGAGGATCGACATGATGATCGGGACGTAGCAGATCACCCACGCTGGTAGCTCGGCTTCGGGTATGAACATTGTCAATGGGAGTATGATGCAGAAAAGTGTGAATGAGTAAAAGGGGAGCACTAGTTTCCTCAGCAGGAAAAACAAGAATATCAAATTCGCCTTCTTGCAAGACGATATCTGTATATACAACAACAATAACGAACACATTCAGTAAGAATTCATGAAGCTCTATAGTTTTGAATGGAATCACTACTGATGCATTCGGATGCACAGTGCATATCCGCACTAGTTAAATTCTGATTATGATTAAAAAATTCTAATTGAGATCTATAAAACCTAATTAGAGGGAATGCACAGTACATCCATCGTATACACAAGTTTTTGGCCTACTTTAAAATTGGGATGTAAGAGATTCTTGACATACCTTTGAAGACAAGATTTGAGGCAGTGATAGCCTAAAGAGCTGCATCGGGCCAGAATGCCACCGGTGCTGCTGCTTTTTGTAGGCCTCATACGACTCTGGCAGCTCGCAGAGGACCCTAACGTCGTTGAGGAAGATGAACTTCCACCCGTGCAAGTGGGCTCGGACAGCTATGTCCATGTCCTCGACTGTTGTCCTCTCAAGCCAGCCACCGGACTCCTCCAACGCCTGGATCCTCCACACGCCAGCAGTGCCATTGAAACCAAAGAAATTGAGGAAAAGGCCATTCACTTGCTGCTCCACCTCAAAATGGAAGCACAGGTTGATGTTCTGGAGCCTCGTGAGCAAATTCTCGTCCTTGTTCACGAATGACCAGCGCGCCTGCACCAGCCCTAAGTCGGGCTTTCCCTGAAACGAAGGCAAGACAGATGAACACTAGAACACCAAGGAGCACAGTCTATGATCAACTGATTGATGATAATACCTTGAAATGAGGCACAGTGAGTTTGAGGAAGTCGGGATTGGGTTGGAAATCTGCATCGAATATTGTGACAAATTCATAGTCTTTCACATATTCACAAGACATTGCAGATTTAAGGTTGCCTGCTTTGTAGCCAGTTCTGATGAATCTATGCCTATAGATAATGTTCACCCCTTTCTCCTTCCACGACATCACCTCCTCGCGTATCAGACGCTGGCAGAGCTCGTCGTCTGAGTCGTCCAACACCTGGACCAGAAACCGATCCTTGGGCCAATCCAGCTGACAAACAGCACCAATCGACTGCTCAAACACCTTCAGTTTCAATTAAAAAACGATGTGTCTAATTAGCACAATGATGATAATTAATCAGAGCAAGAATCTCATCAAAATGAATCAAGATCATAAAACAAGAATCTACACTGTTTGAGCTTATTCCTTTCATTGCATTACCTCTTTCTCATTGCACATAGGAATCTGAACAAGAACCATGGGGAAACTGGAGCCATTTTCGATATCAAAAGGCTCCCCCTCCACAACCGGCTTCATCCTATTTAACTTCACCCAAAAACATCCTAAGCACTGCACGAGGCGATCCATCGACTGGATCATGAACAACACAATACAAAATTTGGACAATGTGACAATCATGGGAGCTACATATTCAACTCTGAAGCTCAACCAAGACATGTAGCACCACTGCACGAGATTCGGGACCTCCCACGGATTCACCGCGCTCAAATCCCACTCGTTGTAGTAAGCAAACACCTCAATTACCAATGCAATCAAAGAAACAGCAAGAAACACTTTTATGAACACGTACAACCTCCCCCTATACCTCGGATCCTCCTCGTTCGGATCCGAGGAAGCAATGCGCTTCTTCACCGACCCGAAAACCGTGAGCAGGTTCGTTGCTAGCCATGGGATGCAGGCGGCAGCTCTGTGAGCTTTCAAGAGGAGTAGCCATGTGAATTGTTTTGGGCTTGCGGATTTTTGCTTCTCTTGGAACTTTGATCGAGCACCTAGTGGGTCGTTCACCTCTATCAATGAGATGTTTTCCGCCTTCTCTAGCGTGACAACCACAGAATTTGGTGCCATAATGGGGGGGGGGGGGGGGGGGGGGGTTGAAAAATGGTGTGATCAGATGCAACCCAAACGGAAATCTTGGAGAAAAAAGGAAATGGGTTGACCTCAAAATGTTAAAGGTGAAGCTTTATACACTGTCTATAACCATCATTTTCTATAAACAGAAATGGAATCAGAAACTGAACAGAAACGACACTACGAAATAGTCATCATCTCACCCATAATAATACTCGCATAAATATATACATACATATATATATGTGGTTTTCAACAAATTCTGGATCTCAAACAGAATAACAGGTATGGCACAGACTCCAGAACATCAGTTGGAACAAACTGAGGTATCAACCATCAAGTCAAACAAGAGAGAGAGAGAGAGAGAGCCGAAGAGAATATGCTAGTGCGAGCTAATATAGAAGGTCAGAGAGAATGCAAACTATACAGTTTCCAGTGTCAGTGGTGAGGCAGATGGAAGGTTCACTGCACAACTTTAACAAAAAAATCAAACATATATAATAATCCAAAAAATTGATTTAAATTTTGAATCAATCTGTGATGAAGATGAGAGATTAAAACTGAGGCCCCCAGTGAAACTGAAAAGCGTGTGTATGTTTCTTGCATTCTTTTCTACAACAACCAATCTTTTTTCATATAAAAATGGCTGCAAAAGAGTATAAAATATTCAAGAAAAAGGAAAAGGGTTAGAAGATTAACCACTACCGAGTGTCGGTGTCGATTAACAAGCGGTTAATGACAACTAATTACAGCCAAATTTGCAGATGTATGTTCATCCTAAATTATGTATAGTTGAGAAGCTTCATGTCCTGTCTGCTGACCTGTAATGTATTCTTTATATTTGTTTATTTATTTTTTGAGAGATGGCTGTTTCTCATTGGTAAAATAGACTCTTCACCTACCTCAATATTCTTTTTGTTTTTCTCTACAAATTTAATTTTTAATTAAACGAATTGCTATTTTAAGTTCTTTCATTTTGCATTTCAAGTTTTTGAAATTTTTTGTTTTTAATATAATATTGAATTCAAAAAATGCAAGCTTAATTCGGATTACTCCATTTTTACCAAGTTCTTGGGTTGCAATTATTTAAAATTAATTTGATACCCATCATCCATCAAGTTGTAATTTGCATATCGGCATATTATATATAACACAAAATATAGGATAAAAAGTAGAGCTTCTGTTCAGACTTGCTGACGACCTCAGATCATACCACCAACTTTTCAAGCTAGCATAGCCTAGGTAATAAAAAAAAACTATGTGACATCAAAGGTTGAATAATTGAAGTGGTAAAATTATCTGAAATGTAGACGGAAAAGTAGATGTCCAATCAAATTTTATTGTGGAGCCATTGGGTTGTTCCGTTCGCTGTCACGTGATGAATTATTGTTAAACAAATTGAGTCATATATAAGTACATGGATTGTCTTATGATGTGTTAATTAATGTCTTGATGTGATTTATAGTATCTAGTAAATAGCCATATCGAAGGCGCCGTGTATTCGGTATTACACCACCCAAACCCGAACATCAAATACTCAGTCGGGTGATATTTTGATAATTTTAACTAAAATTCAGATTAATGTAAGATAACCAAATTTAACATTGAGTAAGCTTTGACGATGTTTAAATTTATGATCCCTCTATTGCTTCCATTTCTGTCATTATGTCATTTCAAAGGAGCTTAAATGATTTGTTGAATAATCTCAATTTAATATTTTAAGCACCGTTTACGCCATGATTGACTCCACTGACTGCACGAGCAGCACAAATTTCTCCCCTTAGATCAAATAAACGTGTCACAAAAATCAGATTTCGATCTATAATTACTCAAATTTCAAATCAATAAGCCATCGCCAGATTTATTTTACTTCAAAGTTGACCATACAAAAGGAAGAAATTCCTAAATTTCACGTATATCTTCAGTGCAATTCCCAGTTTCCCACTGTATAAGGAAAAAGACTCTTCCAGCTCCTTGAACCATGGTTTACAATAACAGCCCCATTTATTTATTAATGACTCTAGACTTTCTTCTGTCATAATTGATATTCAATTATTAACATTTTTTAATGTTTACTGTGGTATTAGAAATTAGTTAGAACTGATGTATGACCAAAGTACAGAATATGCTGATCTCACACAGATAATACAATAAAACGCTTTTTCCACTATTTATGTCTTGGCATTGCAAAACAAATTATTTAAATTGGTATTCTTTTATATCGATTAATAAATTTAATAT
>JAYDZE010479670.1:0-15905 GCA_034509125.1 Monilaria moniliformis
TTCAATGACCACTTCCATGCAGCTGTCAAGAAAATATATGCTGGTGGGCTCGAAGCTGAAAGAGAATTCGAGGTATACTTATATCCTAATATTGTGCTGATAGACTTTTACGGACTTTGGATATGATTGACAGATGTTCATTGTGGCTTATTTATCGTCTTTTCATTGCAGAATGAGGTTGAGTCACTGAGTAAAATTCAGCATCAGAATATAGTCTCTCTTTTAGGATATTGTATACATGGTGAAGCGCGTTTTTTGGTTTATGAAATGATGGAGAATGGATCTCTGGAACTCCACTTGCATGGTAATCTTTGTTTTTCCCAAGTATGTTTTTCAATGTGAAGCATCAATTCGGTTTCTTCCCCCATTCAATTTATTGAAACGATATTGAATATTGCCTCAGGACCTAATAAATCAAGATTGACTTGGCATCTGAGAATGAAAATTGCTCTTGATGTTGCTAGGTATTGATTTTGACTCTTGATTTTGTAAAATATTTGCATTTCCTCATCTGTCTCCTGATTCTAGCGAACTTCATTAATTCTTATCTAGAGGGTTGGAGTACCTCCATGAGCGATGCAACCCTCCCGTGATCCATAGAGATCTCAAGTCCTCGAATATTCTTCTGGATTCCAACTTTCATGCCAAGGTAACTTGATTTGTGTAATTTGGTTTGATTGTATACTCATACAACGGAAAATTATGAATTCGTTAATTGATTCCCATTTTGGTTCAGCTTTCTGATTTCGGCCTTGCTATTATGGGAGGGAACTTGAACAAGGCCAACATCAAGCTTTCCGGAACTTTGGGTTATGTAGCTCCTGAATACCTGCTGGACGGTAAGGACCATTTCCGATTCTCGCAATCTGTATGGCTTGAAATTAGTAAGACGTGGTGTCCCATCCGTTTTGATTCATATGCTGTTTTAGTGCTGCTCTGATATCCCCTACAAGACCATTTCCTTTTAGGGGAAAAGATTTAGTTGATGGAAAGTTAGTCCTACTACTGTTTCCTTTAGAAAATCAATGATAAATTTACCAAAAAAGCATACTGCATTCCGAAAACTGCTGCAATCTTTTGCTTTGAATGAAAGAGAGAGAAAATATTCCTTTAGAAGAAGGCTGTAATAATGAGAGATGAAGTTTGCTCAACCCTGAATAACATTTTGGTATGAACTAGTTGTGATAAGGGTAGTAGATAGTTTTCCATTTCGAAATAGTTCTTACAAAGTTTGAATTTGTCGTTTCATTGTAAAATGTAAATGCTTGAACGGGAAGTATGATATTTGATCATATTTACCTAAAACTGACCTCTGCGTCGATTTCAAACTTCATATTGCAATACATTAAAAGGATACTCGTATATTTTCCTGTATCTATATGGACTCAAGGAGTTGTTATATTTCTTTGCTACCGTGATAAAAGAAAATCTATATGTTGGAAACTTTTCTGGAACGACCTTTTCCATGAATAAAGTTTGAAAATTTGATGCTACAAAGTTCTTACAACAATCTCGCAGGCAAGCTTACTGACAAGAGTGACGTGTACGCATTTGGTGTGGTTCTTTTGGAACTTCTGATGGGAAGAAGGCCGGTTGAGAGAGTAGCTGAAGCTCAATGTCAATCTATAGTCACCTGGGTAAATATCTTCGTCAAATTTGCTACGAATATGTTCATGATCACTATTCTTATATATTTTACCTTGTTAATGAGCAGGCGATGCCTCAGCTTACCGACAGAATGAAGCTCCCTAATATTGTTGATCCGGCCATAGTAAACACTATGGATTTGAAGCATTTATATCAAGTAAAGTTCTTACGCAGAATCAATCAATACCCAAAACTTTTTTTCCCTTCTCTCCTAATCCTGGCTATGTACTTGTTGTTTTATCATTGCACGTGCAGGTGGCTGCCATAGCTGTGCTATGTGTGCAACCAGAACCGAGTTATAGACCACTGATAACGGATGTCCTGCATTCCTTCATACCCCTGGTGCCTGTAGATCTCGGTGGATCGCTGAGACTGACGGATTCTGCTGTCTCGACCTGTGCATAGCTATATTTTTTTTGATCTGCAGAACTAAGTGAAAAAGCCTTGCTTCTCGACACACCAGATTCAGGATTCGTATCAGCAGGAAGGAGTTTTGGTTTGGCTTGTACAGCATGTAAAGATGAAGAATTTCATTGCTCTATCATGTCTCAAACGAGCAGCTGTGCCTTTGTTTGTGTATATATGGATTCTATTCATGGAGGCACTGAGAACTGAGTTGCAGTTATCTTTTTGTTAACTATCCTCACACGCTGTTGGGACCTTTCTACTATCAGTAGCTTCAAATTTGCTGTATGCAACATATATATACTAAATTTGATTCAAGAGATTATGAAATTGGAGTTACAAAGGTTGTATATTGCCAACATTAGGGCATGGACACACAGAATACGCCAGTTTGGCCGGCATTTAATGATAATGAAACGCGATAATTGTAATCAACTTTGCATCTTGAGCTATCTTATGTTACTAGAGGTGTCATAAAACGGTCTGGCTTGATTGCACACATATATTACTCGCGCTATGAAGATTTCTCAAACCTCAAAACTTTCCCATTAATTCAATATTTAGTCCTAAAATAGGAGATGTATATTATTTCTAGCTGGATTTGCACCAAAAGCAGCAAGAATATGTTCCTGAAAATACTTTATCAGGGCGGTCGTGTTGAGATACACGACTGGCCTATCCTAACAGCGGAGCTGCTCAGCCGCAACCCCAAATGCTGCGTGGCTCATCCCGACGTGTTCCACTAGCGTTACGCTGTCGTTTCACCTTCCACCACCCTCGCCCTTGGCCAGAAGTACTACATCGTCCCCGTTCACTCAATCACGGGGCTCCAGCTCAAGTACTCATCTTCACAATCAAATGATCAGAAACAGAAAACGGAGCAGTCTTCATGCAGTTGGTTGATGAAGAGTGGTAAAAAGTGTGGTTGGAAAAGAGAGAAGCAGATTGCATGCAGAGGAGAGAATGGACGGACACAATTGTCTCTTCACTCTTGCACATCCTGATCATTGGCAGCCTGATCAACTCATTTTCTAAAGAAGTCTTGGTTTGTGCTAAGAATGCAAAAGAAATCGTATTGTTAGAGGTTGGAAAACAAACGGTTGTCTATATGGCTTATCATTTGAAGAGGCTAAGAGAGATTTGGAGGCTATCTAGCTAGGTACGAATCCTCCTCATATTAAACACTGTGTTATAACTAAAATCATCACTCAACTTGAGGCCTTAAGCTTTTCTATTTTCATTTTCCTTACTGGAACAAAAATAGTGGATAAATGATATGATCACTTTGTACAAGGTTCTTTTTTGTTCGCCAGCTTCAACACACTCACTTGTCAATAGCTCAAGAACCATTTGTTAGTTGTGTTTTCATTTTTTATATTTGTATTACACTATATCAGCACTAGCATTTGGGAGAATAAAGTGGAAGATTGTAGGTAATATAATATTTATATCATGTTTCCTAGAGATCAATTTAGAAGGCCAGTATAGACAATGGCTGACCATTGTGGAGTGCCATGTCGAATAAGATAATAACACGACAAGATGAGATCAGAAATAATAATAATTGCAATTCGAAATGCAGAAAAGCCCCAATTTTTGACTCAATAACTCAGTTGTCGATTGCCTAGCCACAAAATTAATAACATAGAAATATAATTTTGACAAATTTTAAAAGCCTTCGATTAATTTTTAGTTTCAATATTGAACAAGTGTGTCAATGTTAATTGCAAACTTGCGCACAAATTTAAGAGACATGTTGCTGCAAATCGAATGCTTCTCCAATGCTTTTTGTCACTAATTCTCATACAATTATTGTAACATCGGATAACTGTCTTGTTACTTCACTTAAATATGAATATTTTTTACATATTTTCATTAAAGTAGATAATTTTGCATTTTGATTATGAAAATTTGGTTATTTTGTCCATTAGCACAAATATAATACTAGATTAATTTATCCATACAAAATTATTCTCACTAATTCCTCATCCCCACTCCCTAACAACCACTATATATATAGATACCATAAAATAGCCCTGGTCCTTTCTGACTAGCAAGCAGATAAGTACTTTTCCCAATTTTCTCTCTCATAAAATTAGAATGCTGCACCAAGAGTGGAGAACCCCCGAACCCAAATTATCCAACCCAACGCCCATTTCTGCTGCTTTTGTTGACTCAATCACTCAACCAGGTAAATAAATCATCATTTTCCCTCTTTTTATTTCATAATCAATTTGCTCTTGTTCACATAATCAAATTATCAGCCGTTAAATTTCCTGTAAAAAAAAAAAAAAGCGCGTCTGATTTAGATGAGTGAAGAATACTGTTCTATTTTTCTTGAATTCGCAAAAGCCTCGATTCGTTTTACCTAGAGTGAGAAAGTACATACATTGGGTTAAAATCAGAAGAATTTTGTGTTAAATTTTGTCAGATTTTGATAGAAAGGGGTCGGCGAAGGCGTATCTGCATCACCTGTGCTCTGCGAAAAACTGGAAACAACCTTTACTTGAATGCTGCAACGAGGAAGGTCCCGCTCACAGAAAACTTTGAGTCAAATACATTTGTTTTATTTTCTTTTATTTTTATTTTGTTAGAAAAAAATATTATAATCCTTTTACAATTTGATTGAATTTGAATTCATCCTTGATCGTATAAGTGATCTCTTGTTATTCGGACACGCCATATCAATTTAATATTCAAAAAAATTGAAAACCGTTTTCATAAATTTAATTTAAAAAAAATACTTCAATTGGAAAAGTAAATCTTAAAGATGTGATACGGTCCGATGATCTGACGACTGACGGTTATTGTAACATGACAGGTACTTATTAATGTGGTTTGTTTGCTACCATTTTTATTTTTTTGCAATTACAATACTATTTGAATTTATTATATTTTAGTAGATTGCATCCGAAAAAAATTAGTATTTTACGAATTAAATATTATAATTTTTATAGTATTATAATTACCAATGAGATTTTAACGGCCTATAGGCCAAGAGACCAATTCCCCCTCCTGCGTACAGATATATTTGCAAGATAATTATATCAATGTAAAAATGTTTATATATATAGTTGTTCTGGTTGATGGATATATTTTTTATTTGGAAATAATAATTAAGTAGCCCTCCCTCATTTGCAGACAGAAGAAAAAATTGTAATCTCTTAATTATAAGTTGGTTTCTATACTAGCATGACCCAAAATTTTCAAAAATGGAAGAGACCTGTAAATGAGGTGCTAAAATAAGTAGAATTCAAATTTTCTTCAAACTAGGAGTAAACAGTGAGGTTTGAGAATATCAATTACTAAAAGCATGTAGTTTCATCACTTATATAAAAAGAAAAAAATCATGAAGGTTCAGGAATTCATCACCACAGTAATTTCTAGTTTAGGTCTAGCGTATTTAACTGTGTTGGATTAAGGTGTAAATGCTTCAAGATTTGCATGTAGGTTCACCTTCAAGGTCAGTATTCACTCTGAATAAGGGTGTGTGATCGTTGAGAGTTTCAGTAACACTCAGACGAGCAAGAAAGCTGCGGCAGAGGATGCAGCCGAGGGGGCGCTCTGGTGCTTGAAACATATGGGCATCAGCTGGTGAAGCGATGTACGTATCTATTCTATAACTATAATGTATGATTGTAGGATCCAAATCTTGGAAATAAAATATTTTGGTTTAGCTTATAAATCCTGTCCTATATATAGTTGTGCAATCGCTGTCTCAGAATGCTACAGCAATCGGGAAAAAACTTAATCGATGAGTAGAGATTCTCTTGAATCATGTCGTAACTCAGGTCTATTTTAAGGAAATTAGATTAGGGATTAGTCAGATTTTCATGCTACTTGTGTTTGTGGCAGATAACGTGTTTAATGTTGTAGATTAGCAAATTAATTACGATGTTTTGTAATTTGCACAACTTAGCCTATATAAGTTAGTATTCCGTCAACCAAATGCTTTTGGTAAAATGTTGATAAATTATGTCTTTTTATTGATGTGAACATCATTGTCACGCACTGTAGTCTACTGCAAATTCGAATGTCATAAGCTCACATAAAATTTATGGTTTGCACTTCCCATTTATAAAAAGATTCTTCCACACACACACATATATATATATATATATATATATATATATATGGGAATTATCATTATGTAACCTTATATTTCCTATTAATTATTCTAATTCCTTATCTACTATCACAATCCACTACAAAAAAATCGTCAATTAGCGAGCACCTCGATGTTTGCTACATAAACAATAGTGCTTAGTAAAACAGAATTATCGAGCACTTACCGAGTACATATAGTGCTCGGTATAAAGGTCGTCGCTAACTTACCGAGCAACGTTTCTGAGCACTTTCCTAGCACCACAGTTCTCGGAAATTACCTAGCACTCGTTGTGCTCAGTAATTGACAATCATTATTTGGAATTATTTACAACTTTCATTTTTCTGATTTTGTATATTGTATACAATGAGAACGAAATTATATTAAGCATAACGAAATTAACATACAATTAATTCCATTGCATTCAGAATAAGAAGATTTCATTTCAGAATCATGTAAAGTATCAATACTAACTTTTGCCAAATATTTCATTCTAAAGTATCAATACAAACTTCTACCAAATATTTCATCCAAAAATCGTAGGACATAACATGAGATTTGTATCTGAATGTTGGTAACCATGAGACGAGATCTGCTGTAAGTCCTCTGCTCTCACTTCCAATAGATTCTCCCGGTGATTGCAACTCCTAAAGATGAAAACTGATTTAAGAAAAAGATCCATGGTTTGCGACGCTTTAGCAAAGAATTTTAAAGTTGGAAAAAGAAATTAATGAAAAATTTATGCAAGTCGCACGATCAACCTCATAAGGCATGTCAGGATCAAAGTCATCTTACCTTATGTTATAACTTCCGCCCTGCATAGAGTGTGAGACAGTAAATATACACTAATTTTGATATACACCAATGTAGCTTATTTGTCTCTCTATTACCTCAATTGACAATTTCACATGGAGAAGACTACCCATTTTGGCATCAAACTACTAGTAATACACTTTCCACCACAACTTCCACTTACTTTTGTGACATAATTAAATGAAGTTCTTAGAATATCTATAAACTTTGATCTTAACCGCTCAGACACTTTTGTTAATTTATGCTGTTTTCCCACATTTCTTTGTCAATCTTATGGAGCCAAAGACTTTTCAAAGCATCATTACTGTCATTTTAAGTAATAAAAGAAAATTAGATTAAATAGGAAAGAACATCAAACCTCTATAAAGGACATGATGACGGTTCAGCTTTAAGCAACTGCATATTATGCTCCAGCCTCTATTTGTATATTGAATTTTCATCAATGGCTTCAACTTCTTCAATTACATACAGGACGATACTGTTGTGTAGCTGCGGTGTCATGAAAACTAACACCACTCAACAAGGAAATAAAGCTTAATTATCAAACCTCAATGTTATTAAACAGTTTCATAGCTATCTCCAATTCCAGAGTAGCATCAAGCGAGCCAATGGTTTTTCTGTATAATGGCTTGATAATTTTCACAGATCATCTTGCTTACTTAACCAGTAAAAAGAATGAACATTATGCAGAAAGCTAAGCAAGAACACCATCAGATAAATGTGATATCTTCCAGATAAGAATATATCACTATTTCTCAGAATAATGGCAATACCTATCAGGAAAAGAACTGTTAAACAAAATTTATTAACTGCAAGTAGATATGTTTATTGTTAGAGCAGGTTGTTCACTTCTTAGACGAAGATTCGAGCGGAAGAATAAAGAATCCATGGTTTGCGATACTTTTACAATTCTGAAGCAAAGAATATAAAGTTGGAAAAAGAAATTAATGAAAATTTTATGCAAGTCGCACGACCAACCTCGTAAGTCATCGTATCATGATCCAAGTCATCTTGCCTTATGTTATGACTTCCACCCTGCATAGAGTGGGTGAGACACAGTAAATCTACACTAATTTTGATATACAAAATAAGGAGATGGAGAATAGGAAAGTACCCTGCTAGGCGTGGGTCTCAAAGTTGATATTGTGTTATCTGTGATTTATATTCCAATACTCTTAGCATTAGCAATACATAAGAATTTAAACAAGGAATAATACAGGAGAATGTAGAATAAATTAAATGTTGGAGGGGATAAATAAGGAACTCTCAAAGTATACCGCCGAGGAATTTTGCATCATTATAAAAAATACAGATATAGTCATTCTTTTAGAAAGCATGTACTACCCAACATGTCACTTCGGCTATCAGTAGGCACCATAAAATAGATATAGGTGTAAAATAAAAGAATAAATATTAAGAACCGGTAGTGAGAATAAATATTAAGAAGTCTATCAACTATCATGAGCTTAAAATAGCACATTGAGACCTATAGTTCAAGCCCGTATAATATAAGCATCATGCAAGACAAGGAAAACTCAAAACACATGTATAGAAGAAGAGACTAATAAGAAAAGATGGATTAGAACAAAGTCGAGCAATCAACATAAAATTGAGGAAGAAACAAAGATCTTGGTTAACTAATACCTTAGCTCGATCTCGTATAATTTGAACATTCTGCTGGCCAACGACATGCTCCAAGAAGACGCAACGCGTATTGAGGGACTTCAACAGAGTCACCTTTCAACCTAAGCAACACAAAATCAGTCGTGAAAATGAAAAAATAGGGAACAACTCAATTTTCCTAAGAACAAATACGAATCATGATCAGTACTAGGGCATGCAATGGCCAGAATCACTCCAGGAACCCCTGCTTCACTTCCAACATCAACAACACTCAAATTTTCAAAAAATTCCCGCAGCACAACATATATATAAATCCTGAAGGTTTCGACGTTTGCTAGAGAGTCATCCACGTGTCATTCCATCATCTTATTTTCCCCTTTCACCGCCGTCAAGTTCGTTTTCTGCATATTCGAAAATGACCACATTCTAATCAACATCATGTAAAACCTAACAATTGGAATCAAAATTCACGGTGAAAGCTATAATGTGTCACACCTGGTTCCATTCGATGAGGTTTCGATATAGAGACGAGCAAGAGGCCTGCAATCTTCTTCGCAGCACATCAGAGACTGGTTTTACCACCTCAAATTTTTCTTGAAATTTTGCGTCGATTGATTGATGGTTTTTTTTTTTTTTTTTTTGTTTTTTTTTGGGAGGAATGATGAGCGGAATACGATTTGCTTATATATGTAATTTGTGTGAGAAGAACAGAGAGAGGAAGAGAATGAGATTAGAGGAATCCGCGAGAATTAGGCGGCGGACGACGGTGAGTGGATCGCCGGATTTAGAGAAGGGGGTGGCGGCATGCATAGAGAAATAGGCAGTGTGAGAATTGAGAGAGAGATACCCGCGATAGAGAAATTACATATTCAATTTTTGAAAAAAACAAATATAACCGAGCACAAAGTGCTCGGTGCTTTTTGCAGCAAAGGAAGTGTATGGTGATTTTAGAAATTTTGCCAACTTTTCGATCCCGTGTCGACGTTACCGAGCACTGATAATGTGCTCGGACAGTGCTCGCTAAGTATGATAATTACCGAGCACTGACAGTGCTCGGTAAGTGCTCAGAATGTTCCTTTCCGAAATTTTGCGCCAAAAATGTCCGACCGAGTCGCGAGTGCTCGCTAAGTGCTCGGTAATTTGACAGGTGCTCGGTAAATGCTCACTAATTAGCAGGCACTATTGGTGCTCGCTAACCGTTGCTCGGCATTCGACGATTTTTTTTCATAGTGATCGCGGGTTCTACAAATTTTTGAAGATCAAGAAGGCAACAATGAATTTCTTCGTCCGGGCATCCTAGGCCGTATATTTTTTGTACCCAAATTTCTTCAGTCGTCTTCACATTATAATATACACGCGAGCAATTTTCTATCTCGGTGAGGACAATTCTTGCACAAGAAGTCCTCATGGACCCGTCTCCATACATAATAAGATGCTCTATTTGGTGAAATCGTCTAACATGTTCAAATTCATAATATGGATCACCATTCAATCCAAAAGCAATATATCACCAACAAAATTATAAATATACCAATAACAAAAGTTTGAATAAGAATTTTGACATATTTTTCAAATTTAAACATCTAAGTAGTCTTACGCAAATTTTGCAATATGATTAGTACATAGTTTGCTCTCATAGTTGACAAAGGCATTTCCTTCTAGAACGTTTCTAGACTTTAATTTGTTTCAAAATTGTTCTCTACTTATCTACGAAACCACTAAAAATATTGGAGAACCTAAGAACGTCAGTGTCAACCTAATCGCATAAATAAATAAATAAAAATGATCGAGTAAAAGTGAGATAAAATCTCAAGAAAGAAAAAAAATGTTAGTTACGTTGGATTAATCTTAGCAATATATATACGTCCAAGATAGAACGAGTCGCAGGTTTTGAAATACCGTTACTGCCGAAACCAAGCAAACCCACATGCGTCCATGTTACTTCACCGTCCTCCATATCAATAGGCAACATATTCATTTATACTATATAATTTTTATAATTTGGATAATGTCAAAACTACTTCAACTGGCCACTTTCTCGTTCAATTCTCATTTTGTGATTATTGGTTTTAAGACAACAAAAAATGCAATGAGTAGGTGTTTGGCTAAGTTTAATTTGGACATTTCATAAACTCCGATTAGTGTTTTATAAGATATATATTTTAAGAATTTATAAGAAGCAATATTAGAAAAGTTTATAGGTCATCAAAATATTTGGATATTTGAGTTTATAAGTTAGAGAGATAAATGTGACTTATAGAGAAGAAAAAATTGAGAAGAGATTAAATGAAAATGGTATATATTGAAAACAAACAAACAATGTAGGTTATTTTTCTAAGCTAATGTTGTTGCTTGTAAAATTATGAAAGAATAAAATGAGGTCGATTGTTATTCATCATTAGTTTTATAGATTACATAAATATCAATACTCAAATTGTTCTTTTGATTCATTTATTTGAAATCCGAAGCTCCGATCCCCACATCTCAACTAAGTTAAAACCAAACTACTGAAGTTACAAAATTTTGAGCGCGGTGAGAATTGAAGTGTCTGCGTGATTTCACTCACATGTGGTAATATAACTAGAAAGCACAAGGACCGTTGGTTAGTTGGGAAGTTATAAGTAGGGAGATATAGTTGTTCAAGTATCTTTGTCTCTTGGCCTTTGAATCTGTTGTATCAAATTTCCAAAGAGAACATAAGAGATTAGATCCATGTGCATGCAATCGTGCACAAAATGGAGCCCCATTTGGGTAAATACATCATGGCCAATAAAATCCAAAACTGTGTGGGAAAAGTCTACGAGTAACATGGTTTTGCACCCTAAAATATATGCTATCACATGCCCATACACAAACGACGAAGAAATGGGTATTTTGCTTGAAAATAACATAACCATGATATGAATTTTTCGATTTCTAAGGGGGTTTAGGGATTTCGAATTGGGTCTTGATTTTTATTTATGCTTCGATCCATCGTGATATAACCATTCATGTGATCCATCTTTACATATGTTATTTGTAATTCATTTTAAATTAATTGCTTCATGTTCAATATGGACGTATTGTACACTTTAAATTAAAAATGTAATCCATTAATTATGTACTCACGATTTTGACTTCAACTTCGAGTCCAATCAAGTAGGCAATATACTTCTAGGTTGCACAGTAAATGTAAAAAACTAAATATAAACCCCTGCTTTTAATTAATAAATGTAAAATTAAAATGAAAGATAATTTTTATTTTTATTTTTATAGTGAGACATGTCCGAGAGTCGAGACACGCGCACTAAAAAGTGGACCGATAATCCGAGCAGCTAAAACTAAAATCAGTCTATAATCCTAAAATTGCGGCTATCAAATTTAGTCAAAATTACAGTTGTAAAAGTCAAGCAGCCTGTATTTATTTTAGCGATAATTTCAAGGTGGTAAGCTGGAATTCTGATCTTGATGGGATGAAAAAAAATCTACGTGAAGTCCTCAATTTACAGAAAATAGTGTGTGAGAAATAAATCATTGAGAACCTTATCATGTGAAAAAAGGGAGGTTTCAATTAATAAAAAAATTTTAGATTTGAAAAATGTTTCTCTAGGGTGAAAAAAAGTTCAACAATCTCGATTGCAGCAATATTTGGCTCAAGCTTGTGGGTGGATGGTAGATCATATGAGTTGTTAATTACGTTAGTGTTTAAGTTAATATTTCACTATTATTACTAATGCTCATTATGCGTGGTAACTGGTAAGTATACATGTGGTGTAGATGATAATACAGGAAGTTTAATATCAAATGTAATTTAACAATCGAATTGGTGAAAAATCGGTATTATATAATACATGCGAGATCTTATATTTAAAATTATATAAGGGTCCGTTTGGTATCACGGAATTGAAGGTTTGGAATTGGAATTGGAGCTTTCAATTCCAAATCCATTGTTTGATATTATAAAAATATTTGGATTTGGAACTGAATTCCAATTCCAAATCTATCCAATTCCGCAATTTGAATTCTATAGTTAAAGTAAAGATTTGGAAATCAAAATATTATATAAAATTGAGTACCTGTCGAACATACACACTAAATACACAACAGACACTATACACACTGCACACAAACACAAAACACACATTTCACACACTTCACACAATACACACACTACACACACACACACGACACCAATACATATACTGCGCGCACACACATATTGCACACAATACACACACTACCCTCACACGACACCAATACACATACTACGCGCACACACATATTGCACACAATACACACACTACACACACACGACACCAATACACATACTGCGTGCGCGCATTGCACACAATACACACACTACACACACAACAAACACACAACATACACGACAAAATCGCACACACAATACACACACACATTGTATGCAACACACACACTGCAAGCAAATACATAAATTGCACACACAAAAACACACGCAGCACACACGGCACACAAAATTACACACACAACAAACACACATCTCGCACGACAACATCATATACACAATACATACACTGCATAGACACACAACACACATAACAAACACACACGGTACATACACATACACATACACACACACATAACACATACACTTGCACACACAATTCAAAATATAATTAAAAAATAATATAGAATTACATAATGTATATAAATTAAAAAAAAATCAATCAAAAGTCAATTCCAAAATTTGTTTAATTTTTTATTTACCAAACAAAGGATTTAGAATTGAATTAGAATACCATAACTTCAAATTCAATTTAATATAATTGTAATTTCAAATCAATTTCAAATCCGTTTTACCAAACGGACCCTAAATGAAATTTGTGTTTTGCGTAACGCGCGGAGGGGACAGCGTGAATTAAACTTCCCTTGTGCCGTTGTGCGAATTAAGAAACATTGATAAGACATAAACTTGAAATTAGTGGTGAGGTAAAGCAATAAACTAACTTGAATTGATGCATTCCTTAAAAATAGTCAAAATGAATTATGAATGCGCGTGATTAAGGTTCCCCCTTAAATGGCTTTTGCGACAATATCAAACCTAGATGTTATATATTGTCCCATTTGGTAAAACACAAAGGTCTAGATTGATAATAATATTGCCGTGTCTGTGTATGAGTCAAAAAGTGAGAAAAGCAGTGATAGTGAGGAGCAGCTGTTTGCAGGTGTTATTTATTACACATACAAATGGGACTTCACAACCTCTCTCTCTCTCTCTCACACACACACACACACACATGAACCAGGTATATATCCTAACATATATAATTAATTTATAATTGGTGTTTATTATCATAACGATATCATTAAATGGTTGAAGCCTGTAACTCTTTAAAAGTGAAAATTGGCTCCACAACTACCGGATTCAACTTGAAATTGGATTATGAATTAGTAGCCAGCTCAAAGAGGAGAATAAATCCAAATTATGATCACAAATTTCCTTTAATTTCTAGCTCCATTTTAATTTGACATGACATTTCTAGTGCCAGCTTCAGCTTGAAGTATTCCAACTTGATCATATAAATGCTATATCACGTGAAATAAAACGAACATTATAGTTAGACGTTACTGTGCGTGACTTAGGGAAATTCTTAGATTAAATAATTTTATTGCTAACATTTTGTGGCCCATCTACTTACATAGAGAGTTTTACTAAGCGCAACGCCATGTCGGCTTGAACAACAACAAGTGATAACCAAGAAATTTGTGGAAGTAAATAACTTCAAAATGAGAAAAACTAAAATTACAATTTAGCTAATTGTCCATAACAGAAGAGAGCTCAATTGAGCTATAATCTAGCAGCTCTTTAATCATCTGTTCAATCTGATCATCTTCAACGGACTTGATCATCATCTGCTGCCGTCCATTCTCATCTAAGCTATTCTGCGCCGTCCGATCGTGGGGCTGCTGCTCTGCCTCGCTACTCTGCTTCCTGATAACCGCTTTGTTGTTAGCCATCTTGAGAGACGTCATGTGGCATTTCTGTAGCTTCGCCATCAGCGTCGCCGATAGCAGCTTCGAGTATGGCTCGCTCGCGTCGCACGCGAAGTTCGTGCGGGCCCGCGGCCCGCACATCATCCTCGCAGCCGCGTCGTACGCCCTCGCCGCGTCCTCCGCCGTCTCGAACGTGCCTAGCCATATTCGAGTCTTTCTGAATAATGATTTAATTTTGCATGGTCAGTGACGTCATAAATGGAAGGATGAACTGAGTTGGATGGAATGCATAAGTACTTAAGATGTCGTCTAATAAATGTAGCATGCATGACTAATGGAGAAACAAATAGAAGATGTAAGGTATTATTAAGTTGTTATGAAATATAAATTAATCAATCAATTAATCAATTAATTGGAGGAGTAAGAATATGAGGAGAAATGAGAGCTTACAGCAATGGGTGGCGGATTTCGGAGACCCAAGATCCCCAGTGGCGCTGGCGGACGCCGCGGTAGCGCTGCTGCGGTCGAGCCATGGCGGCGTCGTGCTTCTTTGAGCAAGAGGTGGTCGAGTGGTGAGTGTTTGTGAAATGTCTTGAGTCTCTAGGAGAGAGAGAGAGAGTATCAGCTGAAGGGGAAGCAGGGGAAGGGTGTGTAATATGCTGTATTTTTGTAAGGAAACTTTGCGGCCTTCAGAGAGAAATAAATAGGGGAAAGGGGCCCACGAGACTTTCACCACTCTTCATCTTTCCTTGTCCAATGGCATGTATTAAACAATTCTGAAACTTTAATTTGTTTAGTTAGTACTTAGGGCCTGTTCTTTTGGATTCTGCCATGGTGATTCTAATTTTTAAATTATTGTGTTTGTTTGATTTTTTATCTGAAAAAATAATAATTTTTTTGAAAATAAAGAAAGTAGAGTAATTTTTCAAGATTCTGTTTTTTTAGATATTCTTTTTTCTAGTATCAGATTCTTACTTCTTTAGATAATTAGTATTATTTTTATTATTTTATTAAAATAATAATAATAATAATAATAATAATAATAATAATAATAATAATAATAGTTTCTATTATTTATTATTTATTATAATTATATATATCTGTTATTAATTAATAAAATCTTAATTTAATTTTTAAAATTATGGATCTTACGTAATTATAATAACAATAATTGTTATTAATATTTATTATTAATATTATTATTATTTTCTCAAATAATAATTTATTAAGCGAATCTTTATCCCATTTTTAAAATTATTGATCGTACTTATGTTGTAGTATCTTCTTCTTCTTCTTCTTCTTCTTCTTCTTCTTCTTCTTCTTATTATTATTATTATTATTATTATTATTATTATTA